>CAUYUJ010020143.1:52500-55603 GCA_963575745.1 Prorocentrum cordatum | reverse complement strand
ACTGGATGACCGTTCGGTTCAGCCCCCTCACTCTGATCTCATCTCGGCACAGGATGGACCCGTGATCTAGGGACCCACCGTTTTGTGGAAACCAAGAAAGTACCAATACCGATCCCCCCCAGACCTCTCCTGGGGTGCGTTCTGCCCAGATTTCGAAGCGAATCCAGCGGTGGTGACGATGGCCTCCCAGGAGGCCCCAAGGAGAGGAAAACGAGGCAAGCGCAGCGGTATGGGTACCTTCTCCTCCTCCGACGCTTTCATGTCTCCACGCCCAAGCCCCAGGGAAGCCTGCATCAGGACAATCTTTCGCATCCGGTCCCCTCGTTTTCGCGCGCTCGGGCCTCCATGGGGGCGGGCGCAGCCTCCGGCCCACCCTGGCAGCCCCAGCGGCGCCTGGTGGGCGCCAGCGCGCAGGAGGGTGCGCGCAGGCGCCCTCCCGCAACAGTCGCCCGGACAGGGTGGGAGCGCCCTCGCTCTCCCACGGGGACAGACCGTCGCACGGGCCAAACGAGCGCGTTCGACCACTCGCAAGGTCACTACTCGCAAATGGCCTGGATCCCCCGCGGGGGATCAACGATAAATTGCATGAAGGCAGACATGTGTTTTTCGGACGTTTGCGAGGAGGCACTTTGCGAGTAGTGGAACGCGCTCGGCGACGGTCTGCAGCCAAAATCGCGAACCGAGCGCTCCACAGGCTCCAGGAACAAAAAGGGGCCGGGCTGCACCCGCCTGCACATGCGAGGGCGACGCACTTTTTCTGCGCTGGGCTCCCGGAGCCGCGCCCTGGGCAGGCAGCCTGACGAGCTCTGCCACTTGAAACTGGCCCACCAACAGTTGAGCAGGGACCGACCGTCCCGGCATTCCTATAGTCCTACCACGACATGTTCTTAGAACCCACAAATGTTCTAACAGCAAAAACACTGTTCGTAGAACATAAAACCCGATGTGATGAAACAAGACAGTCCCAACCAGAACTGTTCTAAGAGCATCTCGTGGGAACCACAAAAGGTTCTTAGAACATTGTTTGGTAGGACTACAGGCGAGCCAGGACGCCTCGCCACTGCTTGAAGTCAGGCGGGAGGGGCACGAGGGAGCGGGAGGGTGGAGGGTCTCCCGCGGCCTGTCGCGGGGTCTCCGTGGCCGGCCCTGGGCCTGCAGGCCGCCCGCCGCGCCGCTGGCCGCTGCCCACGGGCCCGGGGATCAGAGCTCGCCGCCGACAGCGGCGCCGCGGTGCAGGGCGCTGTGGTTGCACAGCTGGGGCAGCAGGGCCGGCCGCAGCGGCGAGCCAGCGCTGGCCGCCCGCAGCACCTCGACGGGGGTGGAGCCCAGCAGCAGCGTGCAGCCGAACAGCAGCACCACGACGGCGCCCGGGTGGGCGGCCACCGCGTGGCCCCCACCGCCGTGGGGCCGCAGGTGCAGGAGCAGCAGGCAGGGCAGGCAGTAGGCGGCGGCGGCGAGCCCCAGCGAGCCTGTGAGCGCGAAGGCGACCTTGGTGGGCAGGAAGGCATCAATCAGCACGGCCAGGACACCAACCATGCCGACGAGCACCGGGCGAGTTCTCGGAGATAGCAGCTGGCGGCCGCTCCGGGGCGAGCTTTCATAGTCGCGCGGGTGGCAGCAGAGCCCACATAGCTTCTCCAGAGTGTGGATGGTCGGGAAGGCCACGATCGCTACCAGCAGAAGCGTGCTGACGCCCACCACTGTGTTTATTGATAGTGACAGCACGTCCGTCAGAGACGTGTTCGCGAGAGCCAGCGACCTGGTGTTGGTGCCAAAAGTGAAGACGCCGATAAGGCCAACCAGGAGGTATATGCAGCAGCTGAAGACCACGCTCATCCGAACAGCTGGCTTCAGCTTCCCCACCGCGGAGGCCACGTCGCCGCCCACCACTCGCTCCTCCAGAACCTCGAAGACCGCAAAGCACATCGAGAATGAGAAGGCGAGTGTCGCGACATTCTCGAGGATGTCCCCAACGCTCTTGAGTGCGTTCTCCGTGTCGAACTTGAACAGCTCTGGTCGAGGTCCTCCGCGCCCGGCCACCAGTTGCACCGCGCAGTGTCCGACGAAGAAAATCGAGGCGCAGGTGATGGCGAGCACCCCTGCTGTGGAGATCCAAGCGTTGGAGCCCATGGAACGGCCAAGGCACCGAGGCAGCACGACTGCGGTCAGCACAGAGAGCAGTACTAGCTCCTTAGCTTTGCTGAGCACTTCCACACCGTTCTCCCCGCTGTTGACGTCAAAGTCAAGGAAGAAAGCCACGACTACTCCAACCAGGATCTCTTTAACAGACCCAAGATAGCTCAGGGTGGCGATGAAGGTGGTAATGATGGTGATGAGCATCATGGCGAGTTCGCCGGCGGCGCCGAAGGCGTGCTTCGCGAGGCCGTCGTAGGACGTGATCCCCAGAGCCGCGGCGCAATCCAAGAGCGCCTGGAGCGCGAAGTCTGCGAAGAGGCCCAGCACGATGACCCAGAACGCGCCGTGCAGAGCCCCCAGCTGCAGGAAGGCGTGCGGGATGGTGAACACGCCGATCCCAAGCGACATGGAGGTGACCTGCCACACCGCCCGAATGTCCAGGCCAGGGCTCTCTGGATGGGCCCGCTGGCCCTGAAGAGCCTCGCCGCCGCTCAGCGGCGCGCGCAGCTCGCGCGCGCAGGCGACCAGCTGCAGGGGCGGGTCGCCGTCCTCCACCGAGATCCCGGCAGACAGCGCACGGCCCGTCCCAGCGGCGGCGCTCCGCTGTTCGCGGCCGTCGCGGGGCGCCATGGGCCCCAGGGAGGAGCTGAAAGGCGGGGAGGAGGGCGAGGAGAGGGGCGAGGAGGAGGAGGAGGAGGAGGGATCCAACACCTCCGACGTCGAGTTTGCTTCAGTCCGTGGGCTGCAGAGCCCTCGACCCCGTCCCCCGGGACGTTTTTGGCTTTCCCCCGCGGGTCGCTTTTCTCGTGGCATCGAAGCCCAAACCACGGCCGCCAAACGCCGATCCGGAGAAGGATGGCCGGGCCGGCCTCGGGCAGAATTCCGACGTCGGAGGCCTCTGGACGAAGGCGGCGCCCATTACGACGGCCTGGCGGCGGCAGCGGCGGCGGCGGCGGCGGCAGCGACA
>CAUYUJ010020143.1:0-45000 GCA_963575745.1 Prorocentrum cordatum | reverse complement strand
TGAGCAACCCTGCCTTCCTCAACTCCTCCCCCCTCCCTACCTCACCCCCCCTTCCCAGGGGAGTTTGGGCTTGACGCTAACCCACGTCCAAATGAAGCCCCTCATTCCCTGATGCAGAGGCGAGCTCAAGATAGCTCCAGGGTGGCCCGATTGCCCCTCCTGAAAGCACCCGGGCCGAGATGCTCCAGTCATGGCAATCACTCATATGCTCGTGTGATGTTCACTTTGTTTGAAGCTCCTACCTCCGAGCCTCTACGCGGATCCCTGGAACCTCCAGGTGGAGCCTCGGAGCCGTGTTTGCGATTCAGACTGCTCTTGTAGAGCCTTTACGTGTCTCCAGTGTTGTCCCAACAGAGCCCCAAGAAGCCAACAAGATCCCCCATGAGCTCAACGAAGGCCCCAGTCAGATCCGAGAGGGTCCCTGATTACTGTAGGAGCTGGACCACAAGTAACCTTCCACAAGAGACCCAACCCTGAGACCCCAGGGCGTCCATTGTTTTTTGGCGTGGGAAGGTTACCCTTCCCATCACAAAACCATCGAACCCCAGGGCACCCTGGAGGCAAGCAGGGTGTTTCTTGGCATGGGTCTCCACTGCAGTTCTCCTCAGCATACCCCAGGACAGGCACAAGAGGGCTCTGGGGTCCAGAAGTCGGGTGCACGCCAACGTGGATCATGGATCCGTGATCTGGCGCGTGGGCGCCAGGTCCACGGACCGTGGAAACACCCCTGGAAACATGAGGCCAGTGCCGCCAAATTTGGCGACGGAGCGCTTCGCTGTTGTATGGGGATGGGACCCGTCGCTGCTCTGCGCGCCTCAATCCATGTCTGCGCTTCCTCGACAAAAGGGCACCAAGACCCACCACAGTGACCCGTGGCATGCTGAGGTGTGAGGCCCCTCTCTTCGCACTCCGCCGCATGCACCGCCTCCTCCCCCTTCTGCTGGCCCTGACACTACCCTGGGGGGCTTGGTGGCTTCCAAGACGGCCTTGGAAAGTCACCAAGATTGTCAGTATCTCCACGAGAGGCACCCGACAGCACCCCAGAAGACGCCAGTAGGCTTCAAGCACACAAATGGGCAGAAGGCGACGAGGCCCTCCAGAAATGCCAACGCCATTCAGCAGCAGGAGAAAATCACAGGGTGTCTCCCCAGACAATGCGTGCGCTTAGGGGTTGTGACTGACGTCTCTTAAGACTTGGAGAGGTGCCCCGAAGATTCGCCACGTTCTGGCTTGTTCTGGGGAGAGAACACTGACATAAACATACAAACTCGGAGGTCCGCGCGGATTTCTCGGATCGGCGTTGGACCCCCCCCTCCCTGGCGTGCGGAGCGCGCCAGGGGCGGAGGGAGGCGCCGCCACGGGGGTCCAGCGCGGATCCAACAAATCCGTGGGGACATCCGAGCTTTCCTGTTTATGCCACTTTGTCTTCCCCTGTTGTTGCCGCCCCACTGCCAGTCGTTGCCGCCTGAGGGGGTGTCCCTCGGGGATCTTCTGACTTGGGTCAATTCAGACCCGGGCCAATCAGGCCTTGCAGAATCCTGCAGAAACCTGCCACATCCTGCACCCAAACCCGGGTCAGTGCGAAGGATCCTGCAAAATCCTACACCCAAACCCGGGTCAGTGCGACCCTGTCCCTGCAAGATCCTGCAAGATCCGGCGTTCTGGCTGACCCCCGTTTTGGGGAATTCGAAAGGTACCGATACCACTACTCCCCGGACCTCTCCCGGGGTGCGTTCCGACCAAAATTTCGACGCGCATCCGACGGTGGTGACGAGGGTCTCCGAGGAGGCCCCAAAGAAGGGAAGGCAAGGGCATGGGTACCCATATTCCTCCTCCTGGCGTCTGCACAGATCCCCGCTTCCAGGCCCCCGAACCCCCGAGGGTCCGCCGCGCTCCGGCCCGTTGCCGCCCGCCGTCGCCCGCGGGAGTGCCCCCAGCGTGCGCCACGTGCGGGGCCCGTCGCCACGTGCCGGCCCGCCGCCGCCCCCGAGATGCTCTCGCCGCTGGCCGCCCATTGGTGGGGGTGTTTCCCGAAGGATGCGCCGCGAAGGGAACGCCGCAGAGACTCCCGTGCATCGTGCACGGGTTCCCCCCGCGCGTTCCCACTACGCGTGCCTCGACGCTATACAAAAGGTCCTCCGGAGCTCCTTGGAAGCTTGCTTCTCAGAAACTCACAAGCCCCTCAGGCGCGCTTCCCAGCGCCCTGGCAAACGTCCCCCACAAGGTTTCCAGGGCTGGACCTAAACATTTTTTTTTTGGGGGGGGGGGGTCCCCGTTTCGTGTTCGCTATCTGTTTCGTTTTGCTCTGCTTGTTTTGCTGTACTCCCTTCCCAAACGAAAAGCAAAACACAGCCGAAGTGCAGCAAAACAGCGTTTAGATCCAGCCCTGGCTTGCACATCCACAGAACCATAACGTAGTGTCTGGGGCCCACGCTGGCAGGCATTACGTTCTCAGGATTTCATGCGCAGCTCGGCTCCAAGTGGCTCCAAGAGAGGAACCAAACAGCGACCGAAATAAGCTCCACAACAGCAGCCAGACGGCTCAGGCCATGCCCGCGAGGACCCCAAGACGGCCGAGAGAGCCTCAAGTCAGCACGAGCTCCACAAACAGCCCTGAAAGGACCCCTCAAATGGTTCAGTAAGGCCCAAAGACGGCCCAAGAGGGCCCCAAGACTGCCAACAGGGGCTCAAGCGGTGCCCGAAGAGTCCCCACACGAAGAGTTTCGCTGGCACGGTGGCGGATTTGCCAGCGGCTCCAGGATGAAACGCTTGGTTCAAGTTCCAAGCGCAGTTTGCTATTTTGCTGGAGTTTTTTTCCGCGACGCGCGCGCAGAGCGAGCGGTCAAGCGTCTCGGCGGCGCCGTGTCCAGCTCAGTTGCTTGCGCTGTCGGTTTCAACTACGAAAAGCAGAAAGCGGTCAAAAGCACACCGTGTGTCCTTGATGTCCAACTGTGTTCTTTTTGCGTTTGCAGGTCCCCCCCGGGGAGTGGGCATGCACGTTCTGTGGGTGAGGAGAAGGGAGGGAGAGGCGGATGAGACAGGGGGAAGACATGAAAGGATGATGGTTAAAATGATGGGACAGGACGGCGATGAAGTGGTGATGATGACGGCGGCATGATGATGCGGCTGCTGATGATCATGTTGAGAGCCAGAAGAACATAATCATAAGGACCAGGGTAAGCCCGAAATGCATCGACGGCGCTGACATAGGCCTTCCCGTTGACAAGCCCCTCCTCAACAATCCCTGCATGCTTTCCTTTTCATTGCAAGCTCCTGCTCGAAAGCAAGTACCACCGTTTCGAAGAAACTAACTTACTTTACATCCTTCCAGCGAACAGTTGGGGGAACGCGTCGCTATGGTCATACACCTCAACGAGGTGTCCATCGATATCTTCCTGTTAAAACACGGCCGCACCATCTCTGTAACTGATGCACAACGTTGCGCGTCTGGCCATGACCCCGATGATTTCTCAAGCGGTACCCGTCGTTTTGGCAATTAAAAACAACTGTCGTTGATAGGAAGGGAATCGCTCGCGAGCGATCGATGTTGAGATGGAACATATCCCCATCCGCGTAACTCAGATGAGCGTTTAAAACGACTGCACGCAACGCTATGGTAGTGACTGCATTGTTGAAGAACCGCGCCCATCCGCGAAAATGCTGTAAGCATTAAACACGAGCGCGCGCAGGGCACATGTAATGACTGTATATGCAACGTTTTAAAGGTGCCGCCATCCAGTCATGAAACGATTGCAAGCTTTGAAAACGAACGCGCGCGGTGCTACGGAAAGAGTCCAATGTTCAAAACGACGGGTGCTCCATGCGCGCAACTGCCACGAGCTTTTAAAACGAATGCGCGCGGCGACAAAACGAAAACTACAGGTTGAAAACTACGCGCGCTCAATCAGCGTCGCAAGCGTTTATTTTGAACGACTATGCGCGGCGCAAAACGAGAGCCGCTTTTTGAAGCGACCTGCGCCCCATCCGCGCATGTGGACTCGGCTTCGCCGCAAAGGCCGCCTCCGCGCACATCTCTTCGCCCCCTGCCGACGGAGCCGCGCTCCGCGCAGATGCCCGCGGCGCGCATTTCACCTGGGAGCTGAGATTCAGAGCCGAGAGAGACCGCCTGCCCCCTGCAAGGGGGCGAACGCAGCAAGTGCCAGCCAGAACCTGGACGATTCGGCGCATAATGAATCAGTTGCGCTGGAGCGCGCAATGGTAGAGCGACGGGGCGGTGGGCCCTCTGGAGAATGCCCGGGCCTTTCCTTCCCAGCTGGCGCGGGGGTTGCGACGGCGTCGATGGACTTTTCCCCGCGTCTCCCTCCGCGCGCAGGGGCCAATGGCCGCGGGGGGCCAGCGCGCCCCCCGCCCTGGTCAGCGCGACGCTGAATTGGACGGCTTGTCCACGACTGGGAACTTCAGAGCTCCTCGCCCGCGCGACGGTACTTCTGCGACAGATGGCGGTCGATCGATCCCCGCCCCGCACGGCGCCGCGCTCTCCTTCACCTAGATGCGGAAACCGCGCCCGTGCAGGACGCTGGCCGCGTCGGATATCATCGATCGTGCCTGGTCCGCTGCCCTTGCGCGCAGCATCAGATGCTCTGCCCGTGCTACAATCAAACCGCGCAGCGAGGATGCGCGATGAGGACGCAAAGGCCTAGGGCGCCAATTTCGAAAGGGTTTCGGGCGGGGCGCGGCCAACGAATGCGGCCGAGGCTGGGCCGAGGAGGCAAGGGTGCAAGGGTGCCCCTGGGAAGGGCGCCCATCCCTACTATGCGGGTTGACTGCGACAAATCCCAACGCAGGTGGCCCATGAGAGCGCCTGGGTCGGACCCTCCCACCGCCGGGCGGCGGGGCCGAACACGTTGGCCAGGAGGCAATGGAAAAGCACGCGGGCCGCTCGACCCCCCCCGCCCCGCCCCGACGCCCGACGTTGAAGGGGCACTGGGGCGCGCGAAAAAGTTGACGCAACCAAAAAACAGGATTTCCCATATGTTTCAAGATGTTATGGATCTTCGCCTTCCCCCCCACTTCCCGAATGTTCAATGCTTTGTGGGACATCGTCGATTAAGTGCGTCTGCGCGTTTCTCCCCCCCCCGAGAGACGCGCGCGTCGCCCTAAATCGCCGCCGCCAGGGGCGGCATGATGCTCATTGATCGCAGCGCCTCCAGCACCAAGTGATGCAACATGTTGTCGGGCGCGAAATCAATGCCCAAGAATGCGGAGGCGCGATGGCGCGTCTTGAACTTGCCAGAAATGGCGAACATGCCCCCGGCGAGATTGCAGATGCAACGTGGAGATCCCCAGAGTATCGCCGAACATCCTGGCCCTCGTCTGTTGCGCGAACCGTCGAATCGCCTGCCCCCCGCAGGACTTGAATTCCATGTTTGCCCACTCGGGGCCTCTGCAACGCACTTCAAATCGGAGGGGGCCCAGGGCCTGGGCTGCTTGGGCAGCCCAGCGAGGTCGATGAGCATCGAGAACTCCCCGCCCTCATTCCCCGCAGCGAAATAGCTGGCGAGCTCGATGAACGACTCGACGACGACGAGGAAAAGGCAACGTCCTCAGCGCGTCGCCCGCTACCCCCTCGCGCGTCGAGTTGGGCCCGGCGCGCAGCATCAAGAGTCTCTCTTCGGCAGAAAAACGTCGGCCCGACAAGGGTCTGATGCGCGCAGTCGACGCGGAGATCAGCCGGCCGCACGGCCAAGTGCGATGCCCCTAATCCGCGACGCCCCCGCCTGGGAAAATGGAAGTTGTCGCGGCGGCGTCGTCGGGGCAAATTCTCGTTTGATGACGCGCGCCCCCTGGAAGAGCTTCCGCGGCGTCGAGATTCCAGCCCCGGAGCGGGCCCGGCACTGCGTCGCGCTGCGCCGAAGCGCCGCGCCCCCCGCCGCCTTAGCAAAATCTTAACTCAATGCCCGCGAGGTCTCGGGGGCGACGCGCGCGCATTCCAGGGCGCGCCAAGTAGCTCGCCCCCGCCGAGTGGAAGCCCCGGGTGATTGATTTGAGACCCGTTGCCACTCGTGCTCCTCCAGGCCACGGGGCTGCTCTGCAAGTTTCGATCGCAGGCGCCCACGAACGCGCGCGTGACCCCGTGCGCCTGGCCAACAAACAACGACATCGACGAGCGATCTTGGACTTGGAGCGCCCTGCACGTGCTTCGGACCTCGTCAGCGTCTAGGCCAATAAACCATCGTTTGGCTGGCGAGTTGGCATTGACCAATTTGGCAAGTTCCCCCTCCGCCCCCTCCAGCGCGCCCTCCCAATAAGCATTCGCGCTGTGATTGTTCCGAAGAACTAAAGGCAAGCGAATGTATCCGCGCGCACCAAACTGCCGCGCGCACGAACATTTGTCGGAAAAGCGCCGATGAATCAAAGCCACTCTGCTTGCATCGCGTAGCCGCCCGTCCTCGCCCGCTGCTGGTCCGCGCCCACCAAGGAGCCGTAAGTCTGGTAGCGTACCATCCTGATCGGGCGCTGCTCGGCGCTTGTCTTCGGCAACAAGTCCACCCCAGCAGCCGTGCGGATGGGCAGGTTCTGGCTGGTCATCGTCTCGCGCATGGCGTCTCTGATGGTCTCCACGTCGGTAGGGCTTGCGGGGATCTCAACCTCGTAGATGTCCTCCGTGGGCTTCACTTTTGGGCCACCGAGCTCTGAAACTTGAATCCCAAAAAGTGTCTTGACGGCTCTCGCCAATTTGCAGACGGCCGTGAAATTGACCTTGCGTGTATCCTTGTACTTGTGCTCACAAAACGTAATGGCTATGTTCGGAGGCTTCCAATCTCCAGCGCATGACCCCCCCCCCCGGCGCTCGAGGCAGAGTCGGCGCAATGCTTCTCGGGTTCGGTCCCCCTGGACTCGAAGGCCTTCGCCGGATCTTCTAAAGTCGTATAGCGTGGTTCGTTCTGCATGGCCACTCGCTCCACGAGTGCGTCCATGGAGGCATGCATTGGATTGATGTAGACATTGGGGATCGCATTCGTCCCAGGCGGCAGGGAAGCCAACGCTGCGGCCTCCGCGTCTGCTTTGGGGCATTTCACTTTGGCACCCGACCGCGGTGAATCAAGTTGCGTGCGTAGAGATTCCGATATGCTAAGATGCCCAACGTGCCGTAGACCAGCGTTGCTGAAAATCACTCGGGTGATCTGTGCTTCGTTGCTGACGGCAAAATGAACCCCGCATGCCGTTGACCAGCGCCGCTTCGGGTTCGGCAATGGCTATTTGCCTCGCCACTCTTGCCGTTGGTACCGGTCGCAACCATTAACGTGCCGAATGTGGTGCTGGTCGCCGCGGCGGCGTGCAGTCCGACGCGTCGCCGAATGCGTGAACGCTGCTCCTCAGGTCCCAAACAACAAAAGGCCCAGGACAGTAGACGTACGAGTTGGCCTGGGCCGGTGCACCCAATAGACACATATGCTTGGCTTCCGGGTCACCCAGCGCGCTAAACGTAGCCGGGGCCAATGCGAGGGACCAATACCTTTCGGCGTTCCTCTGGCAGGAGTGCGGTTGGAGTGGAAGCAACTAGGGAAGTCGAATATAATTGGAAGGTTAACCTATATTTTTGAAACGAATGTGCGCGGCGCAGCAACGAAATCTACAATTTGAAAACGGTCTGCGCTCAATCCTTGTAACTGCTGCGTGTTTCAAACGATTGCGCGCGACGCTAAGGCGAGAACCACATTCTGAAACAGACCTGTGCCCCATCCGTGTTACAAGTACAACTTTGAAGTCGACTGTGCGCGGCGCTACGGCGACAACCACATTATGAGAACGATCTGTGCTCCGTTTTCATATATTTTGCAAATTTCGAGCTTCAGGATCAGAAGCGGTGAGGAAGCCACATTCGAAACGCCTGGCCACCCCTACTGACACTTCTGGGGGTGAGACAGGGGATCATATATATATATATATATATATATACGCATACAAAGTCACATGTATATATATACACACACCTACATCCATACACATACACACATACATACATACATACATACATACATACATACATACATACATACATACACATACATACATACATACATACATACATACATACATACATACATGCATACATACATACTTATAAACATACATACATACATACATACATACATACATACATACATACATACATGCATAGATAGACACGCACATACATACATACATACATACATACATACATACATACATACATACATACATACACATACACACATACACACATACACATACACACATACACACATACACACATACACACATACACATACACATACACATACACGTACACATACACATACGCATACACCTACACCTACACCTACACCTACACCTACACCTACACCTACACATACATACATACACATACATACACATACGTACCTACATACATATATACATACATACCTATATATACATACATACATACATACATACATACATACATACATACATACATACATACATACATACATACATACATACATCATGCCATTCATTCATTCATTCATTCATACATACATACATACATATATACAGAAATGTATGTACGTATGTATGTGTACATATATATATATATATATATACACAAACGCCCACACGGACAAAAAAATGAAAAACAAAAATCAAAAAAAACACGGAGAAGTAGGAGGAGGAGGAGGAGGAGAAACAACACCCACCGTGCAGCACTGTTTGGACCTAGCGCCAGTGAGAGTCCCACGTGGGGTGTGGGGTGTGGGGTTCCGTACTCCTGCCCTGGGGTGCGGATGGGGCCCGCACCAACCGCACGGCCACGGCCGCCTAACCCTCCTCCCCTCTTCCGCCCAGTGATGTCTCCGCCGTCCATCTTGAGCAGCAGCGCTTATGCTTACCACCACGCTGGACCGCGCCTGGCTACTGGCAGGGGTCCAGGGGCTTCCAGGGCGTCCAGCACCAGCCGCAGCGGCCCACATCTGTGAGGCTGCGCGCGGGAGGAAGAAGAGGGGCAGCCCCTCCCACAGGCAGGCCCGGAAGGGGACTGGACCTCCAAATGCTGCGCGTACGAATAGTGCGTCGGCTTCAGGTGGACCCGGTCCTCCGGCAGGGGCGACGGGAGAAAGGAGGGCGAGAGGAAGAGAAGACGGGGAGGGGGAGAGGGATGGAGGGAGGATGAGGAGGGGGCAGGGATGGATGAGGGGGGGAGGGGAAGGATGGAGGAACAAGGGGGCAGGAGGTGGCTCCGTCGCCAAGTACCCCGCAAGACTGACGCGCAAGCCATCGCGGATGGTTACCCTACGATTACGCTCAACACGTGCGAGCTCACAGCCACAAGCATTAGGTCGGGCGTGTCACCCTACGGGCGAAATTAGGGTGAAAAAAGGAAAACGGTCAAGAAATGTCCCAAGAATAATCAAAGAATAGCCGAAACATCGTCCCCAAGCTATTCTCCAACTATGTTTGGATACTCCCCCCCTGTGCAGGGACGTGCTCGACCTGACACGAGCACGACCTTGCGATCTTCGCCTGCTCCGCCGGGCCACAAAAGCGCCCCGGACTGCCACGCGTGCCCCGGGGCGGCGGGCACCTGCCGCAAAAGGCACCGCCCGCCTGCCCGGCAGGGCGGGGGGGCAGACAGCGGCGATCAACCACGAACGAGTTCGGAGAACAGGGCTGGACCTGAAAACCAGGCGGCGAGCCTAGGGGGGGGAAGTGAGGAGGGGCGTACCTCCTCAGAAGGCTCGGAAATCCCCCGGATTTCTGAGAAGTTGTCTAAGCCTTCCCCGAAGACAGAAACAACTTCTCAGAAGGCGCGAGGGCTTCTGAGAACTCCCGCCGCCTTCTGAGAAGGCCTTCTCCTTCTCAATTCCCTGCCTCGCTCGCCGCAGATAAACAATGTTTTCCGTTTTCGTTTTGCTTTCGCTTTCCCTCCGCCTTTCTACCGCAAGACGAAGTCGAAGCGAAAACGGCCCAAGAAGTCGCCAACACACCGCTGATGTCCACCCCTGCCCGAGAACACTCTCTCGGCCCCGACCTGCCCCGTGGACCACGGCGAGCTTCTCTGCCCGGAGCCGTCGGTCGGCGACGGCCCAGCCACGCTGCCGGCAGCTGCACGATCCCCGCGCGCGTTTGCCTGCCCACGGGGACCGCGCCCACCGCCCGTGAGCACGCCACGAAGATGTGTACACACAGAGACCCTCCGACAAGCCTTGCGTGCACCTCCAGGTGGGGGGCAGGGGGTGTACAACGTCGCGGGCTCCCCATTGGCAATTTGCGCACCGCCGCCCTCCCCCGAGGCCCAGGAGCAATCCATTAGAGGGCGTCTGTGCTTTAGTTTTTGCAACGGGGTGTAATAGCCGTCCGGTCGAAAACGGCGGACCTCGCATCCCAAGCCTGGTGCCCGCGGAACTTGCCACGACGCCCACGTTGGCAGCCCGGCCTCGTTCGTGGCCGCTCGCGCACTGAGATGTTCGAACGGTTCGTCTCTCCTCGCCCTCTGTCGCACGGCTCGTCCGTCAGGAGTGCCCTCAACCTGACGCTCGAAGCTGATTGCTCTCGCGAGTCGGGTGTTGCTGGAAGTGCCCCTGGCCCAAGGTGCCCTCAGGATTTCCAAGGAGCCCCCCACGGCCTCCAGAGCACCCCCCATGAGGCCCAGAGGACCCCAGGGGCTCCAAAATGGAGCGAGCAGCTGGGATCACCTTGGGCCAGGGGCACCTCTCGCAACCCCGGACTGAGAGGCAACGTTAGGGGGGGACCGGCTCAAGGGGGAAAGCATCGAGCTGGAATCGGTGATAGATCGCCGGTTTTTCAGTGATGGGCTCCCGATGGCGAATCCGCACTTTCTTGGGCAGGGTGGCCTCATTATCGGGCCTCTTCAGGCGAGAATGCACGACTGGGGTTCGATGCGCCCCCCCTGAGTAGATCCCCCCCTGACGTTGCCTCTGGTCAAGATTGGTGGCCCATCGAAGGCCGCTGCCCCTGACCACGGTCGACCGCCCCCACACCGCCAGCGCCAATTGGCGGCGCGCCGAGGGGGAAGCGCGTGGGGGCAGGCCTTCCCAGAAGGCGGCAAGGTTTCTGAGAAGCCCTCCCGCCTTCTGGGAAGGAGGAGGAGGAGGAGGAGGAGGAGGAGGGGGAGGAGGAGGCTTGGAACGCTC
Source organism: Prorocentrum cordatum (assembly GCA_963575745.1). Lineage (NCBI taxonomy): Eukaryota > Dinophyceae > Prorocentrales > Prorocentraceae > Prorocentrum > Prorocentrum cordatum. Next base: position 33,865 of record CAUYUJ010020143.1, on the reverse strand, counting down.
CTCAGGAGGCTGGAGGCCACCTGAGCATTCCGACGGGCCCGTCCCCTCCCCCCCCCCCCCTGGGCGCGCCGCCAGCTGTCGCCACGCATGCGCACCTTTCCCGCCGTGGCTGTCGCCGTCGTCGCGCTGCTCGTCGTCGCCCTGCACGCCGCCTGAGCATCGCTTAACCGCTCCCCATCCCCAGCGGCGTGGCCTGGGCCCCACTGGCCGATTTACCCCCCCCTAGATGGGGATATAGGCCGCTCCCTTCGGGTTTCGAGGGGTGCATCCCCAACTGGGGGGTACTTTGGTGGGGGTCTCGAAGGGGAAGGGGATGGGGACGGGGATGGGGATCGGTTAAACGATACCGACCACCGCCGCCGCGCGGCGCGCCGCCACCCCACCCCCTCGCCATCAGCGAGCAGCACCTGCTCTGCTCTTGCACCGACGCGAAGAGACCCAGCGGCAAGGTGAAGGGACGACCGACGAGGACGACGACGAGGGGAGGGTGGGAGGGGGAAAGGACGAGCGCACTCACTTTGTTCAAGTCCGCGGGCGCCGAATGGTCCAAGACAGTCGGACGCCGGTCAAGCAAGCGGTGTGGGGTGCACCGGAGGCGACTAGAGGCACGACAGCGAAAGGGAAAAGATCGCGAGAAGAGACTAGGAAAGGCCCGCTCAGACCATGCCAGCCGGCGCATGGGGATACCGTGGCAGAACTCGCATGCGAGCTGCGTAGTACGAGCAGCGTGGGCCAGGGCCAGCTTGAAGCGGAGAGGGAGTCCTCGCCGAGGTCGGTGCCGTCCGTGCCCACCGTCGAGGGCCCAGACCGCAGGGAAACGAAGAAGGACATGAACATAATCGGAGGTCCGCGCGGATTTCTCGGATCGGCGCTGGACCCCCTCCCTGGCGCGCGGAGCGCGCCAAGGGTGGCGCCGGAGGCGCCGCCAGGGGTCTCCAGCGCGAATCCGAGAAATCCGCGCGGACCTCCGAGTTCTTATGTTTGTGTCATTCCTCGTCCCCCGAGACCAGGACGTGCGCCGTGGGCTCGCTGTCGCTGCCAGTCCGCCTCCTCCTCCTCCTCCTCCTCCTCCTCCTCCTCCACCGCCTGCTCCCCCTCCTCCCCCTCCTCCGCCGCGTCCACCCCCTGCTCCCCCTCCTCCGCCGCCGCCGCCTCCTCCTCCTCCTCCTCCTTTTTCTCCTCCTCCTGCTCCTCCTCCTGCTCCTTCTTCTCCTCCTCCTCCTCCTCGCCTCGTCCGACTCGGGGTCGAACAGCGTCACCGCCAGCGACTGCTGCGGTCGCCCAGCCGCCACTGAGTCGAGGCGTAGGGCGGCGGATCTGCGTGTGCTCTCGTCGGCACGCTCGCCTGCACGCCGGCTGCTGCTTCTGGGCCAGGCCAACGTCCTTCCCCCGAGTGCTGCCTGGAGTTTCCTGGCTTTCTCCTCCCCCTTTCCACTCCTCAGTCATTCCTTATTCCTCCTGCTCCTCCTGCTCCTCCTGCTCCTCCTGCTCCTGCTCCTGCTCCTGCTCCTGCTCCTCCTCCTCCTCCTCCTCATCTCCTTCTTCTCGTACTCGTTCCCCCACTACACCACCTCCTTCCTCCCCCTCCTCCTCCTCCTCCTCCTCCTCCTCCTCCTCCTCCTCCGCTTCCTCCTCTCTCCTCCTCCTTCTACTTTTCAAACTCCTTGTTCCTCCTTGCCAGTTTTCCTACACCATCTCTCAGCCCCCTCCTCATCTCCCTCGCCTCCACTCCCCTCTCCCTACCCTTCCCCCCTCCCTCGCCGCCTACCCTCGCTGCCCCTCCCCCTCCTCATCCTCCCTAAATCAGACTGGCTCAAACAAATGGCCCCGAAGACTTGGCCGAGAAAGGCAACTTTCCGGTCGGGCAAGTCCTGGAGGGCTCGACGTGGGAGACTGAAAATAACTCATTCCCCCCCTTCCAACTGCTCCTCCCCATCTTTCTTCTCACCCCTCCTCATCAACCTCCCTCTCTGCGCAAATTCTTGCCTCCCTCCCACCCGGACAATGACAATGCCATCTACGCCGTGTCCACGTCCAGATAACCACACGTGAGACAGAGCATGCTTACGTTCCGCACGTCGGACTGACCGTCTTCAAGAAGACCTCTCTTCAATCAATACGGAACGATACAAGCATCATTACGCACTACCATGCCACATTCGCGACCTTGGCCAACCTCCCGCGCGGTCCTTCGTCTTGGCGATCTCCAGAGCCTTATCCCACTCGCCGCACGCCTGCGCGGGGCCGGGGAGAGGCCAATCGGGAAGAGAAAGGGATGAAGAAGCGGCCGCGCACGACCCGGCCGACTGCTGCAGACAAGAGGGGAGGCCCAGCGGAAAGATGAAAGGATACAGAGGCAGCCGCGCAGCGCACCCGGCCGACTGATGCAGACACGGGGTTGGCGAACTCCGGGGGCCAGCCCTGACCCAACCACCGCGTGGGGTGAGGAATTGTCAGGCTCGACAAGCCATCAACACCGCAAACCAGTCTGGACGTCGTGGAGCCGGGGGGGGGCGCCCAGCACCGCAGAGGCCGAGAGAGCAGTCAGAGCTCCAAGGTAAACTTGTCATACTCCATCCGTGCACTGGATCCGAGCTCGTGGCGTCTCGGACTCGGCAGCTTAATAGGTGCGCTGGCGTTAGGTCGGGCATGTCCTCCTAAGGCGGATTTGGGGCGAAACCTTAAAACAAGTCAAACAATACTCGAAAATTGTAAAGAATGGTCAAAACATCCTCCCCCGACTATTTTCTGGCTATTCTTGAGTGCCCCTCCTGTAGAGGGACGTGCTCGATTTAACGCTGGCGTCGCACCGCAGAATTCCTGGAACGGGCCCGAGCCCCACGCCGACGCATCGAAATCTCGAGTCTGAGCCGGGCGGCTCGGGTTCAGCATCTTGGCAAGCTCAGTAGGGTCGCAGCGTAGAGGGAGGGGGGATGTGATCTACACGATGAGCGTATCGAGGTGAAGAGTGAATCAGAGCTGGGCGAAAGTTCGGGTCGAAGCACTGGCAGTGGGATACAGATGGCACACATGCACGAAACCAAAGCTGTCAAAAAAGAAGCTGGCCGACGGAAAGGCTTCCTTCCTCCCTTCCCCCTCGTCTCCTACCGCCCCCCTTCTCCTCCTTCCTCGCCCCCACGCCCCTCCTCCCCCCCTCCTCCCGCCTCCCCCTCCTCCTCCCCCTTTCCCCTCCTCCTCCTCCTCCTCCTCCTCCTCCTCCTCCTCCTCCTCCTTCACCTGCACAAATAATCAATATGAATGCAACTCTCCTCGCTCCCCTGGAGACGGCTGGGGATGGAAACGACCCCATCCGCGTACCGTTCCTTACGCACAAGATCTCAAGCGTTGCTACTTCCCGTGTTCTTTCCATCGGCACGCTTTCGGTGTCTCCGGGTGGTGCTCCGGCTGTAGCGTTGGCCTCTCTCTAGGCTCGGCGCTCTGGCTCCCACCGTTCAGAGCGGCTCTCTCGCCCCAGGGCAGGCGAGCCCAGAATCGAATCGATGAGCTGGGCCGGCGGTCGAAGTGAATCGGATCGGCGGACATCGGCAGCCGAGTCGGGAGAAGTCGGACCGGCGGACACCGGCAAGCCAGTAGACCTCCAGTGAGAAGTCGGAACCCAAATCGACATCCAAAATCGAATCGAATCGGAATCGGAAGCCATCGCAATCGACTCGAATCGAATCGGAGGAATCGAAATGAACCCTGCCAGGGCGGGCCACTTTTCTGGACCCGAGTGCTTCCTCGCCGTTGTCGCCCCGTTCCTTGTCCCTCCCCGCCTTCCCCTGGCCGTCCTGCTCCTCCCGCTGCTCCCGCTCCGGCTCATGCTGCTGCCGTTCCTCCTCGACCCATGCTTCCTCCTCCTCCTCCCCTTGCTCCTTTTCATCCTCCTGCTCATCAGCCGCCTCCTCCTCCTCCTCCTCCTCCTCCTCCTCCTCCTCCTCCTCCTCCTCCCCCAGTGTATGCAACTCTCGTGAACTCTCCTTTTTCCAACTGCGCAAGACACGATAGGTGTCCGCTATGGCAGGACTCAGGGCAGAGAAAAAATCAGCGCAATGGGATGGCATGGGTGGGAAGGGCCGGATGTCAGATACGGCGCGAGCGCAGCTAGCTTGTCCTCCCACCTCCCCCTCCTTCCTCCCTTTTCTTAGGAAAGCCGCTGGGCGGACACGAGCGCCCGGGGCGTCTGTCCTCCTCGTCCTCCTCCTCCTCCTCCTCCTCTTCCCTCCTCTCCTCCTCCTCTTCCTCCTCCTCCTCCTCCTCCTCCTTCTCCCCCCTCCTCCCAACGCCCCGTGGCTGCGCCCGGTCAGGTTTAAAGGGTGTGTGGGAATGGGGTCACTCCGACCTGTCATGTAGGCGGGGGAAGCTGTAGGGTACGGGCCACCTGCGTGCGCGCTGCGGGGGGTAGTGCTGCGCCCCGCTCACATCCCCGCGCGGTGGCCGAGGGGGTGCCAGAGTCCCCGACCTCAGAGAAGCGGGAGGGTTGGGGCGGAATCCAGGAATGGTGTGAAGCACTGTGAGCATGCGGCGGAGTTTGCAGCTTTGCCTCTGTGGCGGCGCGCTGACTTGTGGCCGCGCTGCCTCTCTGCTGCTCCCCCTGCTTCTTGGCACTGTTTGCGGAGGCCACATCGCATGCCGTTTGTTTTTTTGTCCGGCACGTCTGGGATGCCCGGACGGCCGACCCCGTCATCCCGTAGTCCCCCTCCCCCTTCCTCATCCTCCTCCTCCGAAATTATCCTGGAAAGCCGCGAGGCCAAGCGGCCTGATACAGCAGGTTCAGCAAGTCGAAGCGGCCGCACTTCTTGTACAACGCCTCGGAGGAAGGGAGAGACGAATTTTATTTGGACGCGGGCCGACAACTGGCCTCAGCCCCTTGCAAAGCCGACGAACGGCGAAAGACCCGAAGGCCGAAAGGGACGAGGGACGGACCCAGGAACCGAGACAGTGCCGACTGAGAGGACCGACCGAAAAACAAGGACCGAAACTTCGAGGGCCACGGGCAGCCAGCAAGCAACGCAAAACTGATGGCACCGTCTTTTGGGACGGATTTGAAACCCTGGTCCTCAGTGGCAGCCATGCTGCCACCACCAGGTGCAAGTACAAATACCCTCCACTTCACTTTCATCGCCTCACCTCGCCACCATGTAACACGGGCAGGCTGCCACGAACACGAGCCAGACGCAACGGGTGTCTGGCTCCGTCGCGGCTCGACGCTCGTGGTTGTGGCGGGGGCTGCAAGGGTTCCAAGGCACAGACAATACAATGCAGACCTCTCCTGGAATAGCACGGGAGAGGAACATAAAGCAAACAACAACAGAGAAGCAACGAAGTGTTGTTCTTCTTCTCTCTTTACGAACCTGGGCGCGGCACAAGATATAGCACAGACAGGTTGCCACAAACACGACCCAGGCGCTACGGGTAAGAGACAGGGCGAATGTTCGTCTTCTTATGTTTCTTTGCGAGCCTGGGCGCAGCTGGGCGCGGAGGAGATGAACCAGAAAAATACTGAGAGGTATACCCAAGAGACCAACACCGCGCAGGCAGAGCACTGCGTCTTGACTATGTCAGGTCCCGGGCAGAACGACCAGTGAAATACGCTTGCAGAACGTCCAGGTCGTCCCCACCATCCCCTCCAAACCAACAATCATCCACCTCCGATAACCTACCAAAGGGCTTCGTGAAGCCAAGTGGGAGAAAAACACGAAAGGTGAAAACATCCTGCGGATGGGGAAAACAAAAGTAATCTCAGTCTGGTCGATGGGTACGACCGAACCGATAACTTCACGAGACCGAGGGTGGCGTTCATCCCGCATTTTTTCGAGTCTGTCAATGGTGCCCTTGGCGTGAGGACAGAGGAGAACGGGGAAAGGAGGACAGACAGGGGAGGACGAAGAGAGGAGGACGAGGAGGAGGAGGAGGAGGAGGAGGAGGAGGAGGAGGGGGAGCAGGAGGAGGAGGAGGAGGAGGAGGAGGAGGAGGAGGAGGAGGAGGAGGAGGAGGGGGAGCAGGAGGAGGAGGAGGAGAGGGGGAGGAGAAGGAGGAGGAGGAGGAGGAGGAGGAGGAGGAGGAGTAACAAGAGGCGGAGGAGGAGGAGGAGGCAGAAGAGGAGGTCTCCATGGCTGGAGGCAGGGACCTTGGGCGGAACTCTTCAGCCTAAAAACACTGGATGGTGAGATAGATCGTATGCGAGTGCTTCCCAACTCTATGATCCTCTTCCTCCCAACCCTAATCCTCGTCCTCGTCCTCCCCTTCATGGGACTATGCGCACGGCGGCCGATGCCGATGTGCACGCACGCGGAGGCGGCCCACGCTCGCGGGGCTGCCAAGAGGTCCGTAGACCCGAGACAGCGTCGCCAGCGCGGGCGCCTCACTGCCCGGTGGGCTGGTGAGGCGCTGCTACAGCAGGCGCTGGCGGGAAAGCGCTTCTGGCGGCGGCGCCGCGAGCTGTCGGGGGCCTCGCGGGCGACGGCGGCTACGCTGGGCGCCCAGGCCGCCGCGGCCGCCCTGGCGCACCTGGCCGACGGCGCGGGCTGCGAGCAGACCGCGGGCTGCGAGCAGCAGGCCCAGGAGCTGGAGGAGAACGCAGCCCTCGAAGGCCGAACCCGCGGAGATGCTGCATCCCGAGCTCTTCGGCGCGTGGCACCCAGCGGCGGCGCGGGGGGCGCTGGAGCCCCCGCCAGGGCATGGGCCGGCGGAGGCACGGCGCCCAACGCCGCCGACCAGGGCGCCGAGGAGGTCGACTGCAACAGGCACGCGGGGCCACGCGCAGTGCAGGCCGAGATCGAGCAGATCGAAGGCGCAGAGCAGGAGAGCATCGAGAACGAGGTCGAGCTGGGCGCGGGTGCCAAGCAGGTCGACGGCGACGCGCCGCGGGAGAACGCACGCCGAGCAGATCGAGATCGAATCGAGCAGACCGACGGCACCGAGCACTGGGGGCCTCGAGACGGAGGCCGAGATGGACGACGGCGTGGTGCGCGGGGGGCCGCACGCCGGGCCAATCGACGGCATCGAATCCGAGTGCGGGGGCGCTGGGGCCCCATGCCGCCCGAGGGAATCGAGAGGGGCATCGCGGAAGAGAACGGCACCACCACTCACGGCCGAATCAGAGTTGGCTGGGCGCTGCTGCTCTTCGACATGGCATCCTCGTGGTGCTCTCCGTCGGCAAGATCGTGGGGCCGACCGCGGCGATGCTCATGGCGCCCGCCACACTGGCGCACGGTCTTCCTGATCGACCTGTGACAGGCGCTGGCTTTTCTCGGCGGCCTGGAGAACAGGCCCAGTGAGGCCACGCCAAAAATGGGGTGAAATTGCGGCGCCGCGGTGGCCCGGGTGGGCCGTTGCCGTGGGGCACAACTGTGGCGCCTGGCGGAGCTGCTGAAGGGCAACGTTGGGCGGGCAACGTCGACCTCGACTAGGCGAGAAGTCGCTGATAGATCGGCGAGCAGGCCCCTGATTACGAAACCGCACGTTACTGGGCGGGGTGGACCATCATATCCTCATCGGCGCTGGGTGGGCGATTGGGGGTCGATACATCTTCCCCTGAGCCTATCCCACCTTGACATTGCCCATGCGCGGCTGACGTGTGACTTGCCTTCGGACTTTTGACATGATGCATGCGAAGGGGGGCACTTCTACCCGCGCATGCGAGGCTTGTGGGTGCGCAATAATTTCCGACCCGTCGGGTGTGAGATGCCAGGGCACTGGGAATCCATGCTTTCGGGCGCCTCGCCAACAGCGCAACTGTGTTCACATCTGTCGTCGCATAATGTCAGCTCGTGATTCACAAATCCGTTGGGGGCGCGTGTTCAAAAACATCGTTCCCCTGCTCAGGCGAATTGCGGGGTGGCGCCCGCCAGATTTAAAATCAACGGGGTGGCGCCAGTGAGATGAAGAGGAACTGCTGTCGGCTCTCGCCCCCGTACTTTCGTGCTTTTTTGTCGATTCGAGGCGTTTCAAATTTGCCCTGGCCGCAGCCAGGGGGGCGCCAGCTGCCTAGCGGGCCCGTGAGCAAGGCGGGCTGGACGAAAGGGGGGCGTGGCCAAGAGGGGATTTGCCCAGCAGCTCACATTGCTGATTTTCCGAGCGCCCCCTGGCGCCGAAAGGGGCCATGCATCGAGGACTGGCCCCTCGGCGCGACCGAAGACGGCAAGGACGACGAAGAAGAAGAAGAAGAAGGAGTAGTAGAAGAAAAAGAAGAATAATACTAATAATACTTAAAATAAGAAGAAGAAGAAGAACAATAAGAAGAAGAAAAAGAAGAATACTAATAAGCAGACGACGACGACGACGACGACGACAACGACGACGGCGGCGGCGACGACGACGACGACGGCGGCGACGACGACGCCTGAGAGAGGGAAGAACATTCGCCTCGGATGTGTACGACCCCTTATAACAGTTGTTATACAAAAGGCAATCGGTTTGAGGCTGTCATGCAGGGGGGTACACGATCCCCTCGGCGGCGCCAGCGACGAACCCCTGGCGCGCGTGATTAAAACAAACATTTCGCGCCCCGCGGGGTCTATTCATGAGCCCCCAGGGGGTGTCCGGTCATTTGTTAATCACAAGCTGACATTACAGTGGAGGCCAGCCCACAAGAAAGCATCCACAAGAAACCTAGCCCCTGAGACCCCAGAACGTCCATTGGTTTTTGGGTGTGGGCACGTCACGCTTTCCATAGCGAAACCATCGAAACCCAAGAAACCCAGGGCACCCTGGAGGCAAGGCAAGCAGGGTGTTTCTTGGCATGGGTCTCCACTGTATCCATACAACTTCCACAAGTTCGTGTCGTAGCCACCCTGGCGCTGGCTTGGAGTGTCGTTTAACTGATCCCCATCCACAGCGGCGTGGCCTGGGCCCCACTGGCAGATTTACCCCCCCAGATGGGGATGTAGGTCGTTCCCTCTGGGCTTCGAGGGGTGTATCCCCAGCTTGGAGCCCAATTTGGTGGGGGTCTCGACGGGGATGGGGATGGGGATGGGGATCGGTTAAACGATACCGAGGCTTCTTGCGATACGGGGAGTTATCCAATTACACCCCGTGGGAACCGACGTCCTGGTGCCCCAGCGGGCGGTGGATATGGATATATTTCGGCCCCTGGGGGCCCGAATATGTCCATGCCCACCGCCTGCTGAGGCTCCGAAAACTGACCCTCCGGGCTGTGGTCGGCGGTGGCCAAATATAAATTCCCGCCTCGGACTTCTGCCACCGCGTGGATCGTTCCGCCTCGCGCGACTCGGGCTGGGCGAAAGGAAGGGATAGCAGAGGGGAGGTTTGAGAATCAGCTCACGTAGCTGATTTGCCCGGCGCCTCCCGGCGCCGGAGGCGGCCTATGCATCGAGGACTGGGCACCTCGGTGGGGCCGACACCAGCTGCATGCAGCAGATTTCGTACCCCGCCCCCTTTCCCTATCCCCCCCCTTCGTCCTGCCCGAGAGTATGGGGATCCGGTCGAGGGAAGAAATTGAGCAACACTCCCCCCTCCCCCATCCCCCCCCCCCGTGCCATCCGGCCCGAGCGATCGGCGGCCTCCCGATCGCCCGACCGCTCCACCTCGGCCCACCCCGGGCCGCCAGCGGCGCTCCACCCTCGGAGCGCCCGCGGCGGCCGGCACGAGGCACGGACCTGCGGCACTCCAGTGGCAGCAGCGCGGGCTTAGGGGCCTCCTGGGTGGGGTGGGAGGAGGAGGAGGAGGAGGAGGAGGAGGAGGAGGCGTAGGCGGAAGTGACTACCTCCCCTGGGGCAGAGGATCGCGCCGCATCCCCGGTGCATCGGCGATGCATCGACGATGCACTGGCGATGCAGCGTCGACGTGGGCGATGCATCGGCGACGCCGGCGCGGGGAAAATCGGACAGCACATCGAGCCGCATCGGCGATGCATCGGCGATGCGGCGCGATCCTCCGACCCCATCTGCTCTCACGCCCTCTGGGCGTCCTGGAGCATCCATCGGTCAGAAGAAGTAGGTAGAAACATAAAGTAGGAAGGCGGATAAAGTAGATGGCGTTCTGGCCCGCCCAGACAGTAACAAAACGCAGCAAAAGCATATCGACTCTTGAAGTAGGAAGCCGCTTGAAGCAGACTGGGCTCTGGGAATCCAAAAATACCTTCTTTCAGCGACCGATGGGTACTCCAGTGGCAGCAGAGCGGGATGGCCTCTGCCTCCTCAACCATGTCCAGGTGCACCGCGATGATCGCCAGCTTGGCCTGCCGCGGCCGGCGGGCGCAGCGGGCTGTGTGGCCCGCAGTGCGGGAAGACAGCGCGACAGACGGCCCATGGCCACTCCCGCCGCCTGGCCACAACCACACATGTATGTTTTCATGCTATACGTGCATGTATGTGCATACGTATGTATGTATGCATGCATGTTTACATGCATGTATGTATGTATATATGTTTGTTTGTTTGTTTGTTTGTTTGTTTGTTTGTTTGTTTGTATGTATGTATGTGTGTGTGTATGTATGTATGTATGTATGTATGTATGTATGTATGTATGTATGTGTGCATGTATGTATGGATGGATGGATGGATGCATACATGTATGGTTGCATGTATGTATGGATGTCTATAGATACATGTATGTATGTATGTGTGCAGGCACGCATGCATGGATGCATGCATGCCTGTATGTATGTATGTATATATATATACATGTGCTAGCACCCCCAGCACCCCACCCTGTCGTTTTTGAAAAGTCACGTTGTACATGTTGGTGTGTTCTTCGTTTCGTGCATCTGCCTTATGCTATGTCTCCCTCCCTGTCTGTGGCGCATCCGTCTTCCTTATTGTGGCGGCTTACAACTTAATTCCGCCACAAAGGGAATCCTATTGAAATCCTCCATCAATGGAAAGTTGTTGAAACTCCCCACCCAAGAAATCCAAGTGTAACCCTCCACACAAGAAATCCCAATGTAATCCTCCACAAAAGGAATTCTAGTATAATCCCCCACATCGGGAATCCGATTGAAATCCTTGACAAAAGGAATATTAGTATAATCCTCTACAGAAGGAATTCTACTGAAATCACCAACAACAGGAATTCGATTGAAATCGTCTGCAATGGAAATTCCTTTGTAATCTTCCACAAAAGGCATCCGATTGTAAGCCTTTGCGCATGGAATCCCATTGGAACCCTGAAACTCCAAATTCCCAAGGACATCGGGAAATATTGATTATTTGTTGTTTTTTTTTGTCTTTTGTGTTCCTGGCCTTGGTTCAGGCTGTCCAGGCACAGGGAAGCTCTGTTTCCAGGATTTCAAAAAAAAATGTTTTTGTTGTTATCCGCATTTGTTTCTGCTGTCCGGGCACAGAGAAGCTCAAGGCCAGCGAATACATTCACGTGGAGCCAAATCGGGGAAACATGTTTTTATATTTTCATCGACATTGGGCTTCCCTGTGCCTGGACAGCAATAACCAAAGCGGATCACAAAAAGCATCGTTTTTTTGAAATCCTGGAATCAGAGCTTCCCTGTGGCTGGACAGCCAAAGCCAAGGCGAGGAGCAAAACAAATAAAAACAAGCTTTTACGATGTACTTGGGAATGTGGAGTTGCAAGGTTACAATGGGAGTCCATGCGTAAAGGATTCCAATAGGATTCCTTTTGTGGAGGATTACATAAGAATTTACAGTGTAGAGGATTTCAATACAATTCCATGTGTGGAGGATTTCAATAGAATTCCTTGTGTGGAGAATTACAATGGGATTCCTTGTGTAGAGGATTTCAATCGAATCCCTTTTGTAGGGGATTCGATGGGCTCCTTTCGTGGAGGATTACAATAGGATTCCCTTTGTGGAGGTTTACACTAGGATTCCTTTTATGGAGGATTTCAATAAGGTTCCTTTTGCAGAGGATTACACTAAGATTCCTGTTGTGGCGGATTTCAATGGGATTTCTTTTGCGGAGTATTGTGAATGGATTCCGCTTGTGGATGATTCTAATAAGAGTACTTTTGGAAAAAACACCGCGGCCGAACGGTCTTCAGACGTGGTTCTGGTGAACATAAAAAAATGTCGATGGTTTTTGTTACCACAAGATCCGGCGCCTTGCGAATGCGGAAAATGAGCCACGGCGGACGCACCCCTTGAGGGTGTTTCGTTTATTTATGGGTTCACAAAAGGATGAACGCTGTGCATTTTTCATTGATTTTGGATGCGGGGTGCCCATCATTAGAAACGTATTGGGTGAAACACATCGCACTCGATGTCATTGTATCTTAAAGGACTTAAGCAACGGCGGACGCACCCCTTGTTGGTTCTTCTTTCATGACTGTTTTCAAAAGGGGTACGCTATGCATATTTCATTGGTTGTGGATGTGGGGTGCCCATCACTAGAAACGTATAGGGTGAAACACATCGCCCTCGATTTCATTGTATCTTAAAGGAGGTAAGGGAATTAAACCACGGCGGACGCACCACTTGTGGGTTTTTCTTTTATCAATGTCGTTAAAAAGGGTAAAATATGCGCATTTTTCGTTGATTTTCGATGCGGGATGACTGCCATTAGGAACGCATCCGGGTGAAACACATCGCATTCGATTTCATTGTCCCTTAGGGAACTTAAGCCACGGCGGACGCACCCCTTGGGTTTTTTCTTTTATTACCCTCGTCGAAATAATGTTCTTATGTGTATTGTTCCTTGATTTTGGGCGCGGGGGCGCTTCCATTAGAAACCCAACGGGTGCAAAAAAAACACCCTTTTGCATAATGCGTTAAGGAACTCCAGCCACGGCGGACGCACTCCATTGCAGTTTTTTCGTGGATACTACCCAAAAGAAGGACTCATGTACGTTTGTCGTTGAATTTGGGCGGGTGGTGTCTGCCATTTTGGACGCTAACATAAATTTTGAAAGCGCTGGAAGTTTTTAGCTGTCGTGGGAACCCATCTACGTCTGCAAGCTTGTTGGAGAGTCCTGCACCGCTTCAATTATATATAATATGTTGCAGTGTGTCTCGCGCGTGGAAATTCTGCCACGGCTCACATGCAGTTCTGTATTTGGTGGCGGGCGGCGAAAAGAACAGTTCACGTGTTCTTCATTGGTTCTGGACGCGGGCGGTCTGTTTGCCAGGAAGCCAAAGCGTAACGAACAAATAGGACACATAAAAACCCGTAGGAACGTTGAGCGGCCCGACATGAATTCTTTCATCTGCTTACATACAGAATGGTGCACGCATCACTATGCGGCGACGTTTTCGATGTTGATTTGCGCTGGATGCATGCGGGGCCCTCGCAATTTCAGGGGGCATCCATTTTTGGATGCCCCTCCCCCCCCTCGCCCGTCCTTCCAATTGCAGTTGCATTTCTGGCCTGTCGACCACGCCCATGTCCAGTGATGGAACAGTGTGAGTGTGTGTGTGTGTATGTGTGTGTGTGTGTCTGTGTGTGTGTGTCTGTGTGTTTCTTGTTCCAGTAACGACGCCCAGGCGAGTTGAGGTGGCCAGGGAAATGTGGGTGCAAAGAAGGGGGCAGCCGAACCGAGCGAAAGAGGCATGAGGAGAAGGAGGAGGCTGGATGGATGGATGGATGAGGGAGTGGGGAGAAGGATGATGAATAGGAGGAGGAAGAGAAGGAGGAAGATGATGATGATGAGGAGGAGGAGGAGGAGGAGGAGAAAGGGGGAGGAGGTTTTTTGTGCTCCTCCATGGGACGCCGATCATGCCAGCTACGGGGGTGCACTACGCACTGGACTCACTCCCATGAGTGAGGAAACCAAGATCCTGGAGAGCCCAGCTCTCGAGGACGACCTCCTTCCTTCCCGTTCTGGGGTGGAGGCCCCGGTCGAAACGGCTCCGCCGTTCCTTGCCCATTTTGTCCAGGACAAAACCAGGCCGTCTGGCAGGGCACGTCTTGGCCAAGCCGACGGGATGCTGCTGCGCATACTGTGCGCATTGGACACAGTACAGCATAAAGTCACCCTGATCGGGTGGGCGGCCCCTGGGGCCAATCACCACCCCCCACAAAACATGTGAGCCCGCGAATTCACGCAGGCTCCTCCAGCTCTTGGGCGCCTCGCGCCCACATTCTGAGGCCATGCCAGCCTTCCAGCTCCGAAAGCCGTGCAAGCACTGAACGCACCGCCAGCGGCCATCGGCCACCTCGTGCAGCTCGTGCTGCAGAAAACACGGCCTCACGGCCATCGGTGGCCGAACGCGCGGGGGCAGGTGAGCCCACTCCGCCTTGGGAGCAGGCCCACACGCCAGCACCCGCCCCAGATTCACCAGTCCACGCCGCGCCTCTGCGCAGGCGTCTTCCAGGGTGGCCTCGTCTTGGGCCCGCCTGGGCCAAAGGTTGAGAGCTTCCTTGGCCGCTTCGTCGGCCCACGAGTTGAGGACGATCCGCCACTCGCCCTCAGTCTGAGGGGCGGCCGGCACGTCCTGGTGAGACTTTACCTTCACCCCCGCACTGTACGCGAGGTCGCCGCGTCGAACGCGGCGCCAGTGCCCAGCATCACGCCAAGCTGGGCTAGAGGTGCACGCGCACCCGCGCGCTCGAGCGGCCAACACCGCTGCATTGTCGCCAACGTACGGCTGGCTACCGTCGGCATAATCGGCCGCTCTGCAGTATGCTTGCAGCTCGGCAGCGTGAGCGGAGGTAGGGAGCTGACAGGTGAGGGAGCCTACGAGCTTGCGAACGATCCCGCCCCTCCCCCGCTGCACCACCGCCCATCCCCCACGACGGAGCTCCTCGAGGGCACTGGTGGAGGCAGACCCGTCACCCGCGAGAGGCCGGTGAGGTTCAAATTCAAAATCATCCAGTGGCACGGGTTCGTCTCCTACGAACGCTCGCACGATCATCTTCGCTGGCGTCGCGGGCAAGGCCACCGAGGGCCTGACGGGCACCGAGGCACCCTGGGACAGAAAGGGCCGATGTTATCTTCGCTCCCCTGTTCACTTTGCTGGCGGCGGGGAGGAGGAGGGGTCACTTTCTCATGGCCCTCAGCAAAGGCCGCACACAGTCCGAGGCGGTGCGCCAAGTCATCACGCACCCCGCAGTGCCTGCAGGTGCCCGCGCTCTCGTCGTAGCCCCACTCGACCATCTTGGCGCCCGTGAGGTAGGTGCCCCCCACGACGGAGGCGATGGCCCACTTCTCGAGCGGGGTGAGGTGCTTGCTGCCAAGGGTAGCCGCGATCACCTCCCACCAGACCTCAGGCAGGGCCTCCTCGTCCAGGTTCTCTCGGCGCCTCACGCTGTCCGTGGCGCGCTCACGGACCCTGTCCAGCACGTCGCGCAGGTAGAAGTACTCCATCCTCTTTGGGGCGTGCTCGAGGGCCGAAAGGCGGCCAAACCGTGGAGACACGAAGACCGTCGCACTCTCCACCGACCAGCCTGCTACCACGGTTGCCTTCAGCGCTGCTCCTATTGGCCCTGCCTCATGAGCCCCGTTCTGGTTGTCCTGGAGGGCTTGCTCGTAGACCCTGCGCAACGTCGTGACGGGCAGCACCTTGCCGTGGCGATGCCTGTCGTCGGTTGCCCTCCACCATTCTTCTAAGTAGCGACCCAGGGGCATGAAGGCGGCCTTGCCCAGGGGGTCGATCTCGGGGTACATGGCGCCGAAAACGTCTGCTGGTGCCCGTAGACATGGTCGGGGTACATGGTGCCCGTAGACCTGCTTGGTGATGCGCCTCATGCCGTCGAGCTCCTGGACCGTGAACCCGCTGACCTCGCCTCCCCACTTCTTCATGGGCAGGATGGCCGTGTGCAAAATGCGGCGGGTTTGCCGATATGCCTTCATCGCTCGGAATGCCATATTTAATCTTTTCTTTGCTGCCTTCCACCGCTTTCCACGCACAGGTCCAGGGTGGATGTTGCGCACGACGCTTCCGTGCCGACGGCGGCCTGCCCGAAAGTCAGCCCCAAGATGGCGCACCGTCGCCGGTGGGCGGTGGGGTCGGGCCCCGCGCCGCGGCGCCCTCGGGGGCCTCGCCGCGGCGGTGGTGTGCTCAGGTTTCGGCAGGCCCAAGCTCGCCAGCCTGCGCATGCCCTCCGTGGTGACCACGTCGCTGTTGCCCAGAATGGTGCCCTTCGCGTCGGCAACCTGCATCTGGAGCTCGTCGTGCATGGCACTCTTGAGCCCGCGCGCCGCCTCCACCATGAGGTCCACGCAGGCGTCCGCATTGTCGGCGACGACCTCCTGGCTGATGTCGTCCACGTGGACCGCGATCCCGACCTGGGGGTGCTCGGTCGCCTGGGCCCTCAGCTCGTCCACCAGGTACGCCTGCAGGGCGTATGTGGCTGAGAAGCACCCCGCGACGATGCCATTCTCAGGGTGCAAGCTGTCACCCGCCAGGCCGTCCAGCATGAGGGTGCGCCTCCAGCGGAAAGCGCCGATGACCACACGCAGCACATGCAGGGGGAACTGCTCGGCGCAGCCCAGGCGGCACAAGATCTTGTGCGAGACTTTCTCGAAAGCCTTGGCCAGGTCCCAGAGCAGGATGAGGAAGGCCCTCTCCTCGCCAGTAGCATCTTCTGCTCTCACCGCCGCGCGCCACACACAGTCGGTGACCTTGCGCGAAGTGCCCGTGTTGAAGATCCCCCTCTCGTCCAGCGCGTGCTGCCACTTCTGCAGAGCTGGCTTATGACATCGTCCCCATATTCGGTAGAGGCTCTTGAACTGGCCAATGGGTCGGCGCCCTCCAGCGGGCTTGAGATACTGCGCCGTGAGCATCTCTTGCTCGTCCGTGGGGAAGACGCCTGCTTCTGTGAAGATGTTCAGCAGCGTCGTCAGCGGCCTGGCGTCGCTGAGCCATCCCAGGTGGCGTGGATGTATGCCTCCTGGCTTGCAAGTCTTGGCTTTGAATGACCTGCATGTCTTTCTGACCTTCTCTGGCTCAAGGAGGTGCTGTCGATGGTCATGGCCACCTTGCTCAATGGCCGCGGTGATGGCCTTGTGCAAAGCGTGATATAATTGATCTGGCTGATCAGGGGGACGAACGTTCCATACTCGTGCCCACTCCTCCTGGTACTTTGTGAGTTAAGCCACTGGGCAAGCCGAGCGGTCCTGGATGCGCTCCACGGTGCCGTCTACCACCTCGGCTGCACCTTCCCCTGGATCCTTCGTCCACCTGTGGAGCATGGGCGCCCCGCGCAGGTGGTCCTCGGCCAGCACTTCACGCCAGCCCTTTACCTGTCGGCCATGCACACTTCCGCTGAGCACGTCTTTGCCCACGCGCTCCGCCATCTTCGCGATGAGCTCGATCTCGCCAAGGACCGAGTAGGTGGTGCGCGCTGTAGGTATTGGCGGTGGTGTCGAAGCTGGAGGCGTCGGCGAGGCCCTTGCCGCACTCGCCTCGCTCCGACCGCCATCCACCTGATGGGGCGCACTCGGGACTGCGGAGTCCCCAGCCTGCCAGCAAGGACTAACTGGTTCTCCCGCATTCCCAGTTGCATTCAATAGTTGCTCGTGCTCCTGCGCGGCGAGCAACTGAAAGTCCAGCTCGTCATCTAGCTCTGCAAACGGGTCCGCCTCGGGGTCGTTCAGGCCGCTGGTTCTCGGCAGGTCCAGAGGCTGCGCAGGGTCGGCACCTACGCAAGTGCAGAAGGGGTGTGGGCGCAGCATCGGCGAGCAGGGCAGTGCTCAAGCCACGGGCGGCTGCTGGGGCGGTGCGGGCATCGGCCACCCCCTGGAGTGGGGCCGCACCTTGGGGCACTTGCCAGGAGGCCCCAGGGGTCGGTGACCTTCTCGGCGCTGCTGCGGGGTCTCCAAGGTCACCGAGCTCCCGCGCGCTGCTGGGCGCTGGCCAGGCGGCCCCAGGGGTCGGTGACCTTCTCGGCGCTGCGGAGGAGCGCCCAAGGTCACCGAGCTCCCGCGCGCTGCTGGGAGCTGGCTGGGAGGCCCCAGGGGTCGGTGACCTTCTCGGCGCTGCGGAGGAGCGTCCAAGGTCACCGAGCTCCCGCGCGCTGCTGGGCGCTGGCCAGGAGGCCCCAGGGGTCGGTGACCTTCTCGGCGCTGCTGAGGAGCGTCCAAGGTCACCGAGCTCCCGCGCGCTGCTGGGCGCTGGCCAGGAGGCCCCAGGGGTCGGTGACCTTCTCGGCGCTGCTGAGGAGCGTCCAAGGTCACCGAGCGCCGGCGCGCTGCTGGGCGCTTGCCAGGAGGCCCCAGGGGTCGGTGACCTTCTCGGCGCTGCTGCGGGGTCTCCAAGGTCACCGAGCTCCCGCGCGCTGCTGGGCGCTGGCCAGCTAGGTGCTTCCAGGCATTCCGCAAACACGTACTCGTTGCTATTGGAGTTGCCGAAGTCGCCCTCCGTGTGGCCTGGGTGGTGTGACGACGAGGGGCCGAATCCCTCCCCACCCAGGCCGTGACGATCCTGGTCGTCGTAGTACTCTTCGGGTGGGCCCCTGCCTGGGCGAGGTCCCCAGGAAGACGGTGGCGCCCTGGTGCCCAGGAGGTTCCTGAACATCTGGCGGATCTGGTCGCGCATGCTGCTCATGTTGACGAGCACTCGTGCCCTCTGGTCATTGTTGAGCTCCGAGTCTGCGCTGATCTGGCGGAAGATCTCGCGCCTGTCGCGGGTGGCGTACTCCCAGGCCTCCTCGCACACCTCTGCCAGGATCTGTGCGAGCGTGCGCCCTGGGCGCGTTGAGAGAAGCCACTCTCGGATGGAGGAGCGCCTGACTGTCTGCATTAACTCTTCCAAGTAGGCCTCACACCAAGTTACGAAGTCATTCTTATCCAAGTACTGCTCGCCTGCCAGGTTGTCGATCCAGAAAGCGGCCCACACCCGAATGTCGTCACGCAGGGAGTGCCACCTGTCGACCTGCGTCGGCGGCAAGGGCCCTGGTGGGAGCCCCATGGCAGCAGGCGGCCCGTCTCCATCCTGCTGCTGACAAGCTCGTGCAATACTTGCCCACCCCTGCAGGACCTTGTCGTACAGGGGCAGCACCGAAAGGTCGACGACGGTCTCGGGGTTCGCCACGGCCCCGCTGATAACATCGCCGACTCGGTCCAAGACGACCTGCACGATCTGGTACCAGTCGTCGTAATCGCCAAGGGTGTGGTACGCGGCGCCGAACTTGCCTGAGCGCTGCATCCCTTCACGGCAGCGTGCGATGGCACCTCTGAGGCGTCGGCCTGGGCAGCCTCGCTGGTCAAAGCCACCCGGGTGAGCCTGGCGATCAAGATAGATGTTCAAGAGGCCTCGAACTTGGCGCAGCTGCCCAGATAGCCACGTGAGCGCACGACCTGGCGTGGTCTTGCCGTTGGCCTTAGTGGTCCAGATCTCGGGCAGGGTTACCTCTTTGAATTGGATGGGCCCCCCCCAGAGCTGCATGGCCCTGGCGTCGCGGTCCACGATGCCCTGGAAATCCTGGCGCGCCGTGCCGAGCCACGCCTCGTGGGCCCTGTCCACCTGCGCCTGGCGGTCGGCAAACGTCTGCGCCTGCTGTCCGTCGTGACCCACGAACTGCTGGTAGGTCTCATCGAGCACGTGCTGCGTCGCCGTCCAGCCGGGCGGCTCCCGACGGGGTCCCACAGGCACCGTGGTGGGCATGTGCGCGGTGCTGAGCGGCATCCTCACTGTGGGCCACTCGGCGCGCTTGCTGACGCTCATGTGGACCACGTCGTGGGTGGGCAGCTCGAGCGAGGTGTTGGCGACGGGCGCCTGCATGGCCAGGCCAGCGCGGCCTCCTGTCACGAAGTAGTCCCTGATGTAGTGGGTCCCGCCGCTGCCGTGGCACGTCGGGTCCGTCGGCGCGTGCACCTGGATGCCTGGTGCACGGAAGCCTGCAAAGCTGGCGAGCTCTGCGGGGTCCATGTTCATATCGCCTCCCATGACCCATGGCGCCGTGGCGAGCCTGGTGCTCGCGCAACTTGTAGAGGATGTCGAGGTTCTGGCCCTTGAGCCCCACGTTGACCTCGAGGTAGACCGAGTACAGCGCCACCACGCCCATCCCTGGCAGTCGAGCGTACCCAACACACGCTCTGCCTGGCCACTGGACTTGGTCCTGCGGGTCGTACCAGAAGTCGATGAACCTCTTGGCCAGCACGGCCACGCCGCCCTGGAAGTCCTTCACCTTAATGATGGCTGGAGCACAAGCCATGGCCCAGCCTTCGTGCCTCAGCGTGCGTTTGACCTCCAAGAGTCGCCCTCGTGACTGCTTGTGCTCCTGCACGAAAAAGATGCTGTCGGACACGAGCGGGAGGATGCTGCGCCCTGTGCCCCAAGATGTGATATTTGCCGTCGCAAAACTGAGGTGGACATGTCGCTTCTCGTCCCCGCACGAGCCGCCGTCCGTCCCCTCGTCGACGTTGCTACCGTTTCTGCATGTGCTAAAGCCGCTGCCGCTTGCGCATTCCCATGCGCTGGCACAGGTCCTCAAGAGCCCTCTTGCTGCCCTCGGATTTGCACGCTTTGCAGATTTCTTCAAAATCAGCGTCGCCAAGGCTCTCGTCCATCGGCGTCGGGGAGTTCTCACCGCCATCACCCTTCTGGCCGTCTGGGGGCTTCCCCTGGGAGGCGGTCCACATGAGGTGCTCGGTGAGAAGCTTGGCGACCATGGCCAATACATCAGGTCCCAGGTTCTTTGCTTCAGGTGCCATGGCCAAGAAACGCTCGGCGTCGCGTTGGGCCTCGGGTGGTGGGCCTGGCTGGCCCAGCGGCATGGCCCGCAGCATGGCCTGGTTGAGGCTGGCCTCCAGCTCGGTGATGTTCGCGGTGGCCTGAGCAATCGCCGCCCCCTGGTCGGCCACTGCCTTCTTCGCCTCCTCGACGAGCTTCTCTGCCTCGGCGACGTCCTTCTGCTTCTCGGTGAGCTCGTTCTGCAGCTGCACCCGCTTGGCCTTGGCGTGGTCAAGCTTGGCGCCCAGCGAGCTGACCTCCGCCTGTGGCCCTCGCGCTGCCACCCGCTGCTGCTTGAGCTTTGCCAGGTCCTGCTCGAGTTGCCCCACGTCGATGCCACCTTTGCGCAACGTCGGGATGGTCTGCTCCAGGCTGGCGATCTTGCCCTCGAGCTCCTGGATGGCTGGATCCACTGGCGGCCCTGGGGCTGGAAGGGCAGCAGCGCCTGTGTCAGGTGCGCCGCGTCCGCCGCGTAGGCCAGCGGCGCAGCTGCTTCC
Organism: Prorocentrum cordatum; assembly: GCA_963575745.1. Taxonomy (NCBI): domain Eukaryota; class Dinophyceae; order Prorocentrales; family Prorocentraceae; genus Prorocentrum; species Prorocentrum cordatum. The sequence goes on along the minus strand of CAUYUJ010020143.1, from coordinate 12,822 downwards.
GCCTGCCGTGAGCTTCTCCAGCGCCGCGGTGATGTTGGCCACGCCCGCCTCGAGCCGCTGGAGCCGAGGCGCGTCGCTGCCGCCCCCTTGCCGAGGGCCATGCTGGCGGGGCTGTGAACGGGCCCTGGGCGCTGCCGACCCGCGCTTGGCCAAGGCCTCCTGGTGGGCCTGCCTGGCCTTGCGCACCGCGGGGCCAGGGGCGTCGCGCCCGCAGAAGCACACCACTCTGTTAGCCCAGAGCCCCTCCTGGCGGCACCCTGGGCAACGCCAGTGGGGCTCCTTGGGCCCCAGGAGCACCTTGCGGCCAGCGGCGTCAGCGGCGCCAGCAGCAGCAGCAGGCGGCGGCATGGCCACGGGCTGCGCCTCGACGTGCTCGCCGTGGTGCCCAGCCAGCGTCTGGCGCGCAGCGGCCTGGCGCAGGGTGGCCCGCGCGCTAGCCCGCCTCCTCCTCAGCCTGCGGTGCCACGCGGGCGATCGCGAGCGGCTATGGCGCCGCCCGAGCGTCGGGGTGGTGCACCGCCGCCCTTGGCAGGGCCAGCGGCGTCCGGGGGTTCGCGGAAAGCGGGCCGATCCCCAAAGGCCCGCGCTCGCTGAACCACCTAAAGGGGGAGGAGGAGGAAGAGAAAAGGGGGAGGAGGAGGAGGAGAAAGGGGGAAGAGGAGGAAGAGGAGGAGGAGGAGACGGAAACGGAGGAGCAGGAGGGAAAGGAGGAGAAAAGGGAGAAGGACGAGGAGGAGCGCTCTCGGGCGTTCTTGGGGCCATCTTGGGGCTGTGTTGGGTCTCTCTTGGGGCCCTCTCGTGCCATCGTGGAGCCATTTTGAGGCCTCGGAAGGCAATCGAAAACGAACGGGCGAGGATGCAACAGTCATTGATCTTCCATCGGGTTTGAATAAATTTGGCCTCTTGGGGAACTCCTTGGAAGTCTCGGAGGCCTCTTGGAGCCGTCTTGGGGCGGTCTTGGGGCCTCTTGGAGAATCTTGGAAGCCATCTTGAGGCATCTTTGGCTATCGTGAGCCAGCTTGGAGATCATCGTGGGCTCCCCGAGCCCTCTTGGAGCCGTCTTGAGCCATGTTCGCACTCCATCGCGTCAACGCCCCCCCCCCCCCCCGTCCAGGTCCAGGGGAGAAGGTAGGGGTTGGGGAAAAATGGGGTTGGATGAGGAACTGCTCTAGACCACCTACGCCCAGGGGGGCTGGTGGGATTCAGATTCGCGTTCCTCTTCCTCCATCTTCTCGTCCTCTTCAACATCATCCTCATCGTGCTCTGCATCGTCATCGTGCTCTGAATCGTTATCGCCCCCCTCGCCCTCACCCTCTTCATGCTCACCCTCCTCATTGCCAATCTTCTTCACCTTCTGCAGCCCCATCCTCACCGCGCTCTGTCGGCTGAGCCTTCTCTCGCTCATCATTATCAGGTTCTTTTGCACTGCCTCGTTTCCATCATCCTTACCCTTCTCGTCCCCGTCTTCTTTTTTCCCCAAGTCAGTTAGAACGTGGTGATGTGCAAGTCACACAATGTTTCCAATTCAATGCATTGCAGTAGTGCTGCTGCTGCGGCTCAAGTGCATAGTTCTGGTCGCTTTCCCGCTGAGCTAACAACACGGGGGTTCCAAAGTACGACTCAGACGCGTGCCACAAGAAGCTCATCCGAAACCAAGGGCACAAGGAGAAAACCAAGCAGGACAGAATTGAACCAACGAGGTAAACATATGATAGACTTATCTCCGTTGTTAATGTTCCCCTCCAGGGTATTCTTGGTGAGGGGCAACCCCTTAGTGATTACATACGGGGACGCGTATCCTTGAAATCCTTAGGATAAGTACGTCAACGAGCCCGCGGTCAAATTCTTGGTTGATACCCACATGAAGTTCACCCAGACGAAGCTGGACGCCAAGACACGCAAGTGCAACCAGATGATGCGCGATGTGCAGACGGCCACCGCCAAAATCAAGCAGATGGAAGCAGCCGCGCGCAGAAAAGATACTCGCATCGCCCAACTGGAAGAAAAAACACGGAGTTCCTGGATTGGGGCAATTGGTACAAGATGGCATACCACGCGGTCAAACAAAGGAACGCAACGACACCGAGCGACAGAAAAACAACATAGAGGGCGAGCATGACCCGTTCGTCCACAAGCACGGGCGGCCGATGGCCACGTTCGCAGACCGCGTGTCTCCCAAGTTGTTCAAGATAATTTGCCAATGGGGGCAGAAACCTCCCAGGCGCCTGCCGTGGTGCGGCGCGGGGCTGTGCTGGAATGTGCGCACCGTAAGCAAACGCGGCAAACTGAATTCGAGCCTCCTTGCAAAAACGCCCACCAGGCGAGCCCGTGGGCGATGTAACCAGCATAGGAAGTCTTGTAATAGTTCTGTAACCGTCCTGGGGGGTTGCGATGTCGATGCAGGGGTTGTGCCATTCGACTCGGGTAGTTGTTGCGCTGGCGTTGAGAAACAAGGCGGCGACCCCAACCTATTAACCCAAGAGGCCAACCTTAAGATAACAATTGATTGCCGACCTTCGTCAGCCTTCGTCGCTGCGTTTGGTATGTTCTGCCAACAATACGCACCATCTGCGGTTCGACCAAACATGACCTGCGCATATGTTGGCTCCAGAAACCAATTGGCGAACTTACATTATTAAACCAATATACAGACCGCATGATCAACATGTAGTATCAACCTTCGCCTGCCTTCGCCGCTGCGTTTGGTATGTTCTGCCAACAATACGCACCATCTGCGGTTCGATCAAACATGGCCCGCGCATATTTTGATTTCAGAAACCAATCGGCGAGCTCAAAATATTAAAACCAAGGTATAGGCCGCATGCTAAACATGGATTGGCAACGCTCTGCTGCTTTCGTCGCTGCGTTTGTTCTGTTCTACCAACCAAACGCACAATTTGCGGTCAGAGAAAACGTGGCGCGCGCATATTTTGAATTCAGAGACCAGGCGGCGAACCCAAATACGTAAAACAAAGCGCAAACCTTATGATAACACATGATTATCATCATTGCATTGCTTTCGTCGGTGCGCCATGCGCGGTTCTTGCGCGAAAGCGGCGAACACCAACGAGGGGCCCAGCGAGGGGCCCAACAAGGAACCCTGCGAGGGGCGCTGGACTCGGGAAAGGGGTCAAAGCAAGGGGCGCAGGAATGCACCCATCAAGGGACGCAGCAGGGGGCCCTGCAATGGACGCCCAGGACTGAGCCCACCACGGACTTCGGGACAATGGTTTACAAAGAGACGCATCAAGGAGCCCGGAATGGGGGCTCAGGAAGGAGCCCAGGAGGAAACCCAGCAAGAGGCTCAATATGGGACGCAGCAGAGAGGGCACGAGTATGTGAGAATTTCGTCGTTCTGCTATTCATTGTGCGGTTGATATCATGCCTCGCGTGCACTGCATGTCCGACTTGTTGGCTCAAGGTTGAACGTGTCCTGGCCGCGTGCTTATTTCTCTGACCATGCCGCGCGCTTGATTCCAAACATTCGATCATGTTGCCCCTTCTGGTTCAGCTGTGCTTCCTGCGTGGGTTCGCGGCAACGTGGAGCTTGCCCCCGCTGAAGAAGCACATGTGCAACGTGGGCAAAATCCACCCAGACAGCGCGAAGACGATGCTCAACGGAGTAATGTTATTGCTCTTCGCAATGTGCATCTCAGTGTGCGGTTGGGATCCAAATTTCTCAGCCTCGTTCTCGCTGCAATCGCATATATATATATATAGATTGCCTCATGGCTTATGCGAGCACTTGGGAGCTATGGGCTTCCAAGGCCGCGTTCTTGCGCAAGGTGGCTTATGTTTCTCTCTGTGCGCCAGGTAGCATTGCATTGTTCATGTCAAACCATGGCGCCAGCGGCGGCGCGCATAATTGCTTGCCACTTCTATGCATTTGGAACCCGGGGCCTCAGGGTCATGGGCTATGCGCACTCGGCGAAAGCATTGCTGGTGCGACGCCGTGCGTGACGAGCCCGCCCGCTGACCAAGACTTCATGCATATGTGGCCAGCATGCGAAGGCGGTGAAAACAAACAAAACATCTCTTCCACGCAGCGCAGGACGGCAAAGACGCCGAGCCAGCGGCCCCTCCGTCCCCCAACGCAAATGACTTCCGCCGCGATAATGAAGACATGCCGTCTGCTGACTCGAATGGTCAGCCGCCGTGGCAGCAAACGTCGGCGCGTCTATTTACTCGCGACGGTGCCGATGGCAAGCACGGCTACGATCTGCCTGCGGGCGGTTCGAGAACGCGGCGTGCGTCAGGTTCAGTGGCGTTGTCGAGTATGTTCAGGGCATGGATTACCGCTTTCCCGAGTGCCTGGGAGTATTTCAACAGAGGTTCTATTCAATTTGTGTATATACGTGGCGTTCCTGCAAACGGCATACGCGTTCCTCGCTTGTGGCCTGCTGTGGAAAGGAAAGAAGACGACTTACGCGATGAAGCGGCTTGCTTATGCGATGTTCATCATTGGTTTAGTACTCGGCGATGCGGCCGTGAAGATTTTCAATACGGAAGTTGTGAGCCGCAGGAGGACTCCATCAGTTTCTCCCCGCAACAACCCCGACGAGTCCGGCGACGCATTTAGCGCTGAAGGATCAGCTCCGTCTGAATGGGGACATGGCATGGCGTTTTGTTGTCGCCTTCGAACATGTTCGAGAGTTTGCTAGTGTTCGGTTCGGGCGCCGTTCGGTCTCGTTCGCGGTGTTTCAATTTGCCGCGACCCCCATTCAGACGGAGCTCAAAGAAGACCCCGACGAACATGAAATGGTTCAACTGTTAGCTCAATTGATTGCAACAGGCGAATGCCTCGAAGAGATCAACGACCTCCACGAATATTTGCAGGCTTTGGCTGCGCACGACATGCATCATGACACCAATGTTCAGATGGCGGCTGCGTTGCAATATGACGCGCAAGGCGTCGCACACCTGCCCTACTATATATATATATATATATGTATATATGTATATATACACATGTTTATGTATATATATAGAGAGAGAGAGAGAGAGAGAGAGAGAGAGAGAGAGATCCGACTTGGCGTCATTCTTCCGCTCGCAGACACCCTCGCCAGGTTGCCTGTTGCAGATGCCCTTCGCGTGGGGCAGCTTGCTGGACGCGCCAGGCGGGTGGGTCGACGCCTTCTTCCAGGAGGAGGCCAGCTCGCACCGTGAATCGGAATTGTACGATCGCCATGTCGAGCCTGGCGATGAGAACCCGATCGCTTACGACAGCGGGAATCGTTCAGGCGGGGCTCAAAGCCCGCTGCGCCAAAATATCGCAACATCTGGTAATTGGGGCTTTGCGGATATCTGTCATATTCGTTGTTTTTTTTTTTTTTTTTTTTTTTTTTTTTTTTTTTTTTTTTTTTTTTTTTTTTCAAAACTATGGCATGCCAATTGTGGCTACGCGCAACGGCCCCTTTTGGATTCTTCGGGGCGGCAACGCAATGCTTCGGCCACTGGAACACGCAGCAGCGCCAGTCCCGAGACATGCGTTGCTGTCAGACAGCTGTTACATTGTGCACCAACACAACCATTTCTTCAAGGTCTGGGTGCAATTTGGCGGGGAGGCCCACCTGCGGATGGACTGCGGGGCCAAGCGATTTATTGACCCGAAGCAAATTAAGTCGTGCATCGAAGACCCAGGTGTGTCCGTTTTCGCCTTCACCGCCACCGACGAGATCCCGTTCCTGAGTGGCGGGCGGCGCCCGTCTTGGATGCTGGCATGAGACAGGCAGGGGCGAATGGAGGCGGACCCCGCGGCGCTGGCACCTGTTGCCCAACTCCATATCAGCACCGCCGCAGACGTCGTCCGCGTGACCAACGCCACGGCCTACATCCCGCCTCCGATACCAGAAGGCAGTACTTTTCATTGGAGAGACGTCGGAGGGCACATGGCCGGGGCGGTCAACTTTGAACCTGGTTCGTATGCCGTCGTAAAGTGCTTCGGCGAGCAATGTTTCAGAGCCCGTCTTACGTCTCCGCCGCCAATGGGTCGAGCTGCTGGCCATGCTGGGCTGGCGTGCGAGGAAGCTGTCGCCTTTGCGGGAGAGATCCGTTTGGGTGCAGGTGGCGTTGTGGAATCATGGAATATTGTGTCTGGCGCGTACCAGATGCCGCACTCGCACGCCGCCCAGTCGGGGATGCCCTGGAACTTGCACTGGCAGTTCGTTGACGCTTCCGATGTTCCCAAGCTCGATGACCCAGCAAGGTCAGCGGCGCGCGTTCCGCAAAGGGGAAACCTGCGGGCGCCCCCGCGCGCGGCTAGCGCGAGCGCCGCGCGCGTTCTGGCATCGGGCGCCCCGAATTCGAAGAGGCGTCGGAAGGAGGAACAGCCAGTGGACATGTGGGAGCCGGAGGATTACGAGCAGTTCGTCGAGGACGGTTCAAGACTGACGTTTGGGCCAGAAGAGGATTCGCGACCTCCCTCAATGCTCAATCTGACAACCGCATTAACGAAACGATTTCTTACAGAGGTGGCAAACTGGAATTACGTCCCAGACACCGTATCTCACCAATCTTTCTTGGTTATCGCGTTGCACGCTACCATGGACATCGAGTGGGGCCCGAATAGCGATCTCATCGCTGCACGCCTGATTGGGACTCTGATGAGCGGAACTAAATGCGCTCACCCAGTCGCTGTATACATGTATGAGAACGGAGCAATGACGCACATCACAGAATTATCAGAGGCGGTAAACAGATTATTGGGAGCATCGCTGGTGCGAGCGCAGAGGATGTCCTATGCTTTGATGGTGCAAGCCGATGTCGGACGCGATTGGGACGCAGTCTTTTAATTTTTGCGGGAAATCAATTTCGACAATTCTTCGCAGCCGCTCCGGAGCGATTTCAAGAATAATCTCCCCGAACATCCGCGCGCGCAGTGGTGGCCCCAAGCTAGCATGTCGCTCTCCAAGCTACACGCGCTTAACGAACAGAAACAACGCCCAGGATATTCTGGAGTTGTTCGGGAAGTGGTTCGTCCAAGACCTCCCAGATGCGAGCGCCATCGCCAACTTCGAAGACGCTACGACTCGGCGGCAGGACGGCCCAATACAGAAAATTCAGAAGGGCATCGCCAACAAGTGCTACACGCATCTCCCTGTCCAGCTGGATCGGAAGCCCTCCGACGATACGCTGGAGCGTTGGCGGAGAGTTCTGTGCACGACCTACGCAGGGCGGCCCGACGCAGGTGAGATAGGCGAGAACATGGAGGTCCTGGCGGTGGGCGGCTGTGCTCTCCCACGCAAGATGATAATCTTGTTATCCGATGGGGGGAATGGGAAGTCGGCAAAGTCCAAATAACGCGCCAGCGTCTTCGGCGCGAGTTGCTCGTACATGGGGTCCACCAGCTTCCAGGTGGAGGAGGAGCTTCGATGTCTAATCATGTCTGAACGCACAGCTGGCAAGCCATTGCAGGAGAGCGTGGTGAAGAACTGCATCAGCGGTGCTACGTTACCCTGCAGGTCCAACTTTAGGACGGAAGCATTGTATTTGTCATGGGGGTGTTGCGCCATATACTGGGAGCTCAACCCTGCGTTGCCGTCTATTGTGGGCGACCCCAGTGACGTCAACTCCTTGAGATCATGGGCGCGGAGGTTCATTGTTCTCAAACTGGAGAGCCAGTTCACGCCAGACGAGAACAACGTCGACGTGGCGAGCAGATGCTTTCTGGAGGGCCCATCGCTTGAACATTTCCTCGAAACCCAGGAAGCTCGATACGCCTACGTGCGCTACTCCATGCTGCCGCGGCGGATGAAGTATTCCAGGAAGGCCATGTTGACAACCCTGATCAACGTCAACGACCGCGTCAAGGCAGACACCGTCGCCTTCGTCAAACGAATGGCAAACGGTGGTTTACAAGATCCGTTGCCGATGCCGTGCCCTGGGGCTACGTGCCAGGCAACCAGCCGAATGGCAGCAGACCGCCCGCTGGCCCCACTGCCGAATATAAATTTATCCGCACAATGCACGCGGCTACTGCTGGGGCAACGCGAATCGGGTCTGCTCCAATCAGTCGGATGGCGACAATACCTGGCGTAGGCACGAAGACGAGCACGAAAGGGAAGAAGCCCAAACATTCAACATTAGCAGACGCAGTGGGTGTTTGGTCTCACTTGTTGAACCCGATCGGAGGTGGTAGTTATACCAGACTCGACCTCAACATCGAACGCTTCGAGCAGCTCTTGCAGACTCGTGGGCCTAAGAATTTCGGCACATGGGGCGAGTGGGGTTCTCTTTGGGCCATCGCCGTGACCATCAAATACACCTTCGTCAACGCCGAGACCACCGACGACACGTTCGCCGATTTCAATGGCAATGGCAGCGACACTGCTGCTTTCAATTATCACGGGGACGACGCGGGCGCATGCGCGCTGACGGAGCGGGTGAACATTGCTGCGCTGCAAGCTCACGCATTGGCTGGCCACGACCGCGGGCCAGAAATGCTGAGCAAGTACATCGAACGGTGCATGAAGGAAGCCAACAGAGGGAACTAGACCGATACCGTTGCAAGTCCTGGACAACCATCGTCGCCGCGGCTGGATTCGCCTCGGAATTCTGGTCAGAACACGCCCAAGGGTAGTTCCAGGGAGTAGCGGTATTGGTTCTTTTTCGTCTCCCCGGTCTACACGTGATGCGCTATCGGAAGCATGGGCTCCCCGGCAGAATGTGCGCGCGCGGCCCTGCGCTGCAATGGCTCAAAAAAGAGTCGCGGTCTGTTGCGCTGACTGGCTCGAGCTACATCATCGACAACAACAACAACTTCCCCGCGCTCCTTCTGAGAGAGGTGAGGCAATTACATGCAAGAGATGCAGCGTCATTGCGTTCATAGGACAGGTTTGTTCAGCATTGCGACGTCTGGAGGGCATTCGCCAGCGACTATCTCTGGGTTGACCTCTCAGAAGCTAAGACAATGATTTCAAGCATCTTCGGCTTCGGCAAGCCCGTGAACATCACTCCGTTTTTGTGGTCGCTCGCCGCCGACGTGGCGCAGGCCAAGGACATCGTCCCAAGGCCTGGCGGCTCTCAGCATCTTCGTCGCAAGTTTGGCACGCGGCGAAGGCCAGCCGCAACCAGATTGTCATGTGCCCTGTCGGCGCGCGAGGACGAAGTGATGGAGGTCATGCGCCAGTGCAGTGGCCAGCAGAATTGGAACGTCGCGTGCTGCACCTTCGATGAACCCATTATATCAACAGGTGCACCTGGATTCGGCATAGATGAAGTCTTCGGCGACCCCCAGGAGACCTGCGGGATGAAGCTCACTGTGGCCAAGGCATCGCCAGTGCACCCGCTGCTCGGAGACTTGCTTCTGGCCTCAGGTGGCGCAGCGCGCGGCGCGGAGCTACCGCCTCGCGTCGCACCTGATGTGTTTGGCGCATGTCTATACAATTCTGTGCAACGCTTGAAGCATCACTCTCCGCAGGCGTGGCCGCCGTGCGACGGGCCTCGCGCCGTTCATCAGTGCGACGAGCATTGGGACCACGGGTCGCAACGTGAAGATCAGATGCTGCGGCTTCAAGAAGCGTCGTTGCACGATTCGCGCCATCACCCAGGCGAGCTCGTAACTGGTGTGTTGACAGCCATGCGGGGATCCCTTCGGACATTTCATGGCCGTCGGGGTGCGCGAGGGGCAGCTCTGCATTTTGGATTCGGCGCTCGGCAGTATCATCCGCGCGTCCACCAGCAATTTCCCATCGGCTGCTTCGCGGATGCGCGTCGCGCTCTTCGCTGTCACCGATGCCGGCGCGAGGCCCCATCCTGAAATGGAGAGCCCAGCGTGCGATTTGGAAGGCCGCAGTCCGTTCGGCGCAGAAGCAGAGGTGTGCGATGTTATTGTACGCGCCCGATAAACCACATTTGCCTGCCCGCCCCTGGACAGCCCTGCCCTGGGCAACCAGCAGTCGAAGAGGGCGCGTTGCAGCAGTGACCGCAAGATGCTCGGCATCCTCGTAGACCAAGAGCTCTCGTTGGCGTCAGAGCAGTCGGCCCGCTGCTCCCGCGGCCGCAACGTTGAACTCAGAAACGCTTGCGCCGCCGAAGCACTCCGTGACACTGGTTTGCGGTATCCTGCGGGCGGAGCGGGCCGCTGTGGGTGGTCCAGGACAGAGCTCTTACGCAGACGCCTCGTCGGGCTCGCAGTGGCGCCATGGCTCGCCGCGGGCGTCCCTGGATTTTTCGGGCGCGCTTGCGGCGCCCAGGGCGCCGCTGTTCGCGCGGCGGCGCGCCTGCGTGATATCCCCAGGATGGCAATGACATGCGCCACCCGCTCGGTTTCTCTGTAAACCGCGCCCTGCCGTCGCGCGTGCGCGGCGGCGGGCGCTTCGCGGTTGACGACGGGAACGTTCGGGCGCAACTCCTGAGGGATGATTTTTCGATGTCGCATTGGCTCCAAATCCGGTTCAATCGCATTTTTTTGCGTTCCCGCCCTATGCGGCTTAATCCGCCATCATGCGTATTTCGCGGCCTCATTCGGCGCAGAAGATTTCAAGGGGAGCTCGCAGGCAACGCGCGTAGGAATGATGGGCAAGGTCCCAAAGGCACCCTTGCATCTACAAGTTTTGCCGCGCGCCCTTACGCGTTGAATTTTCGAAAACCGCCCGCGCGGCATTCCAAGGTCCTTGCGCCCTTGCCTCGCACGGTCTTGTTCATGAGCATTGGTTATAATCGCCCGTATTCCTCCTGGCGAAAGCCGCTCGGCAGCTGCCGCCCTAGGCGCGGCCATGCGCGCGAGTTGCGCGCGGGCGAACGCGCCGTCGCCAGCTTCCGCAGCGGGGGCGCAGAGCTGCTGATCGCAGCGCAAGAGGCGGAGAAGATAATCGCTGACGCAGTGTCTGGGATGCAGACTGTCTTCGAGGTGTCACAGGTTACCTCAACTTCGCGCGCGCCCTTGCGCGGCAATGAGGGCGACCGCCTGCGCGGCGGCGAACCTGCCGACAAGAGACGCGGGAATTGGCCCGCGACGCAAAAAGAGGAAGACGCGGCAGGAGACGCGCCCCATTCGAAAGAAGACGTAGACAAAGGGGACAGCGGCGAACCGACATAAGAAGCCAGAGAGCGTCCGATACGTGAGACATGGAACCCCCGCGTCGATATCAAGGCCAGATCGATCTCACTGGACAACGTCTCTCAAGGACTTCGCCAATCCGCCAATCAAGAACGTTCTGTTGAAGCATACGGAAGACCGCATTCTGTCAGAGTGGAAGGGGATAACATGTCCCTGTTGCAACGCGGGCGCGCCGGGGCCGCTCCAAGGTTTCGGACCGAAGACGGGCGGTTGGAGCTATAGGTGCGGGAAGCACGGCTGCCGCCGCCACGTGCTGACTCATTATTTTCACACTGTGTTTCGCGCGGCTACGGGGGCCTCCCATACGAGAGCGGCTGTCCAGGCGCCCATCCTTTTCTGTGCCGCCCGCGGGCGCGCCCAGAACCGAGCGCGCAAGCTCCTTGGACATAATCACAAGCTCATTGAGAGCATGTGCGCAAATCCTTACGCCCCTCGGGCCCAATATGAAATAGCTACAGGAAAGACCATCAAATTTGGCATGTCAGATGGCTGGGCCGATGTGGAGGCAGACGAAGTCGACCTCGCAAAAGGAGAAGATCCCCTCGCAAAGCCTCGTTCAGATCGCCCCACAATCTGGGATCAATGGGGTGGGATTGTCCAACGGGGTAATCCGCGCTCGCTTGTACTGTTTAAGTTGAAACCAGAAAAGACAAAGCGGCGCGCGCCAGGCCCAAGCCCAATCAGGAAACGCGATTGGTGCCCACTGGCGACTAAGTGGCTCAAGGACCGCTCCGTCATTCTCCACGCAGATGGCGCCAGATCCTACAAACTGAAAGCTCGAGGGATGATGCACGATTGGGTTGTGCACATGAAAAAGAAGGCAACAGTCAATGGCAAGTTCACTTGGATCAAACCGTTGTTCTCGAAGGTGCGATACCACGACGTCCCGATGCCTTCTGACAATGGAAAACTCAAGAAAACAAGGGTGTGGGTGAAAAGCGGGAAAGAAATCATCGACCGTTGTTGGCGCGAGGTGCGAGAACACGTAGGGACCCAGAAAATTGTTAACAGCCAGATTTTGCGAAACATAATCCGTTATGCACAATGGTGTTATTGGAACCGCGGATGTGATTGGTGGGCGGCGACAAGCGAGATGTTCGGTTATGAGTTCAAGATGAAGTACGCCTGCTAGAAATGTGGTTTCTGCAGGCTTCGCGCACGTGCTATAGGTAGTAATTCTGCGCGTTCCGTATGTGTTTACCCTGCAACGCAACGACACTGAACACTCCTTGCAACCTTACAAGAAAAATGTGTAGCACCACGCGAACCCTCTTAGTCATCGTCAATGTTGAACATCCACGTTCATGTTGGTATGCTATACTGTAGACGTGTGTGTGTGTGTGTCGCCGATGAGCGCATGCAGGCCATGCGTGGAATGGTGAGACAGCGATTGGTAAGTATACAGAACTACATCACGAAAAACGAAACAAAGAAAGCATTCACAGCGAGCCACAACAAACAACGATAACCTTCCTTCACCCATCCCCCGCTAGTGGGTCGAATATGGCGTGCTGGGGGCGCTGGCATATATGTATGTATGTGTGTATGTATGAATGCATGCATGCATGCATGCATGCATGTATGGATGCATGTATGTATGTATGTATTTATGTTTGTATGTCTAAGTGTGTGTGTATGTTATCTGTATGTGTGTAAATATGTGTGTATATGTATAACAATCCCTCTCTCTATCCGCCTCTCTCTCTCTCTCGCTGTCTCTCCTCTCCCTCTCCCTCTCTCTCTCTCTCTCGGGGGGGGGGGGG
>CAUYUJ010020142.1:116150-163195 GCA_963575745.1 Prorocentrum cordatum | reverse complement strand
TGCTCCTCTCTCCTGCTCGTCCTTAGCATCCTCATCCTCATCCTCAGCATCAGCAGCATCATCATCATCATCATCATCATCATCATCATCATCATCATCATCGTCATCGAAATCGTCATCGAAATCGTCATCAGCATCGTCATCAGCATCATCATCATAATTATCAGCATCAGCATCATCATTACCAGAATCGTCAATCCTGATGTTCCTTCCCCTGCCAATCATCAGCATCATCAGCATCATCATACTCGTCATCATCATAATCATCATAAGCATCATCATCACCATCACCATCATCATCATCATCAGCAGCATCATCAGAATCATCAGTATCATCACCATCATCATCATCATCAAAATCCTGGTCTTTCCCCTGCTGATAATCAACCGCATCATCATGATCAGCAGCAGAATCATAATCAACATCATCAGCATCAGCATCAGCATCAGCATCAGCATCAGCATCATTATTACCAGCATCGTCATTATCATCATCATCACCATCATCATCGTCATCACAATCCTGCTCTTCGTTCTCCTGCTAAGCACCAGCATCATCATCAGCAGCAGAGTCAGCATCATCATCATCATCATCATCATCATCATCGTCATCATCATCCTTAGAATCATCATCATCACCGCCACCATCATCATCCTCATCATTAGCATCATCACCATCATCATCAGCATCATCAGCATCGTCATCGTCATCGTCATCATCATGCACATCATCAGCTCCATCATCATCATCACAATCCTGATATTCCTCCTCCAGATCAGCATCATCATAATCAGCATCATCAGAATCATCATCAGCATCCTCCGTATCAGAATCATCATAATCATCGCCAGTATCATCACCATCATCAGTGTCATCGTCATCATCATCATCACAATCCTGATCTGCCTCGCCCTGATAATCAGAATCATCATCAGCATCGTCATCATCAGCATTACCACCATCAGCATCAACACCATCATCATCATCCTCAGTATTACCATCATCATCATCGTCATCGCCATCGCCATCAGCATTCACATCATCAACATCATCAGCATCATCATCGTCATCATTATCATCATCACCATCGTCATCATCGTCATCGTCATTGGCATCGTCATCATCGTCATCATCCTCATCAGTGTCATCGTCGTCATCATCATTAACAACAACAACCATCTCACTATCAGCAGCAGCATCATCGTCAGCACGATCCTCGTCATCCTCAGAATCATCATCATCATCGCCATCATCAGCATAAGCGCACGGTGTCATAATATAGCGTTTCACCTTGAAGCCCTCCGAATTCTGAAAAGGACCCACCCACCATCCGCAAAGCTCTTGCACACATTTTAAGAGTATGCGCTAGGCGCTAAGGCGAGAAAAACATGTTGCAAAAGGACTGGCCCCTCATCCGCGGAACCCTGGCTGACATGGAAAAAGAATGCGTTCGGAGCTAAGGCGAAAATCGCATTACGAAAAGGACCTGCCCCCATCCGTAAAACTCGCGCAAACTTTTACTCCAGATGTGCGCGGCGCTAGGGCGAGAACCACATGCGTGACAAGGACATACCCTCCATCCGTGAAGCTCTTGCAAACTCTTGGGACGAATGCGCACGGCGCTACGACAAGAAGCACACGTTGACAAAAAAGAAACACCAAAAAATATGTTATATGTATATATATGTATGTATATATATATATATATATCCATCCGCGAAGCTCTTGCAAACTTCTGAAACGAATATGCGCGGCGCTCAGGCAAGAACCACTTAGAAAAAAAACGCCCTGCATTCGTGAAGCGACTGCAAATGCTCAAAGAGTACGCGCGCGGCTCTCAGGCGACAACCACATTCTGAAGAGGACCTGCCCTCCATCCATGGAGCACTCGCGCACTCTCAAAACGAAGGCGCCCAGCGCTGAGGCGAGAACCACACTCTGGAGAGGGTCCGCCCTCCAAGCGTGAACCTTTAACAGTGCGCGGCGCTGAGGCGAGAGCCACAGTCTGAAAAGGGCCCACCCTCCATCCGTGAAGCTGTTGCGAGCTTCAAAACAAACGTGCGCGGCACTACACCCTGCGAAATGCTTAAGAAATCATGGGTTAAGAAATTCATAGTCTCAGAATTTGAATAAAAACCAAGAATTTCTATCAAAATCTTGGGATTTACACTGAAACGTTAAGAATAATCGAGACTCTGGCCGAAAACTTGGGTTTTCTTAAGCATCGCCTGGAGTGTAAGGCGAGGTCCACATTCTGAACAAGCACCCGCCCTCCGTCCGCGAAGCTCGCTCAAAGTTTTGAAACGAAAGCGCGCGGGGCTAAGACGAGAACCACATTTGAAGGGGCCCCAGGACACACAAATAAATACACACAATTAAAAATATCCCCCATATTTTCCTATATTTTCTGGGTTTTTGTCTCCCCCCCATTTCCCATATTTTCCTATATTTTCTGGGGGGTCAAGGATTAATTGTGTCTGTGTGTTTCTTTTCCTCCTGAACATTGGCCCGCCCTCCATCCATGGAGCTCTTGCACACGATTCCAAAGTATGCGCTGGGCGCGAAGGCGAGAAGCAAAGTTGCAGAGGCCTGGCCCTTCATCTACGAAACCCCGGCCAAGCGCAAAGCTCGAAGACGGATGCGCGCGACGCGAAAGCGACAGCCACATTCTGCACGCCCTCCACCCGTACAATTGTTGCAAGGGTTTCAAGCGAATGTGCGCCACGCTGAAGCGAAAACCACATTCTTAAAAGGCCCCGCCCTCAATCCGTGATACTCTTGCAAACTTTGACGACTACTGTGCGCGGCGCTGAGGCGAGAGCCACATTTCGAAATTCAGGAGCCGGGGGAATCACTTCCAGAGGCAAAATTGATGAATTTTCGCCGGAGGGGGGGCGTCGGGGTCGACGATTGCTTCCCAGGGTTACTCCTGCTGAGGCAGGGGGAGACAGGAAGGGGGGGCCTGGCTGGTGCTGCGGCAGATGTCGCCGGGCCTGCTGCAAAAGCTGCCAGCCCTGCCGCTTGCGCGCCTCCAGAGGCGATCCCTCCTGGCCCTGGGCCTGGGCCTGCTCAGTGCGTTCGTGAACCTGGTGTCCACGGTGCAGCCGGTGATCGAGGCCTCCCTGAAGAGGCCGTCGACTCCGGCCGCCTGGCAGCTGCTGTCGCCTCAGATGCCAAGCTTAAGGCAAAGGCAAAGCGCTGGGAGTGGCAGCGCAGGGCGTGGCTG
This sequence comes from Prorocentrum cordatum, assembly GCA_963575745.1. Lineage (NCBI taxonomy): Eukaryota > Dinophyceae > Prorocentrales > Prorocentraceae > Prorocentrum > Prorocentrum cordatum. The sequence goes on along the minus strand of CAUYUJ010020142.1, from coordinate 159,968 downwards.
CTGCCGCAGATGCCGCCCCGCCGCCACCAGACATGGCGGCCCGCCGGGGCTGCAGGCTCCCGCAGGCGCCCACGAAGTTCCAGCAGTTGGAAGCCGTGAAAGAGATCGACGCGATGATCGTGGGTAGGCCGAGCCAGAGCCAGTGCCGGAGTTCGCTGGGCCTCCTGATCTTGCTTGTTCACGCCTTGCCGAGAAGCAGTCCTCGGTGGACGGCGTGATGCCGCGCCGTGCCGAGACGCAGTCCCCGGTAGACGGCGCGATGAGCGATTCAGCCCTCGAGGCTCCCGCTGCAGCGCCTCCGGCCACCAACCCGCCCTTGTGGACGTGGTCTTCGAGCTCGTGTCGGAGAGCAAGCCGACGACAACCGGGATGCGTCTCCCCCTGCGGGAGCGGGGGGCCGCCCTTCGCAAATGCTGACGGCGCGTCGCTCTGGACATTGCTGCCGATGCAGGCTCCGCTCTGGTTCAATCCTGGTTCAGGTATGGTTCCAGTTCTGGTTCTCCAACCAGTTCTGGCCCGGTCTGGCGAGCGGGAACTGACCGAGTTCCTGCTTCAAGTCTGGTTCAATTCCGAGTCAAGCTCTGGCTCTCTAAGAAGGGAACTGGCCGAGCTCTGGTTCCCATTCTGGTTCCGATGCGGTTCCGATTCTTGTTCTCCTTCTGACGACCGGGAACTGGCCGCATTCCGATTTTCAACTCCTGCTCGTTTTCGGTTCTGGCCTTAGTTCTCGAAATGGAAATGACCGAATTCCGGCTTCAGTTCTCGATCAGTTCCGGTTTCGTCTCTGGTTCTCCTTCTGACGAACGGGAACTGGCCGAGCTCTGGTTTCAGTTCTAGTTTAGATCCAGTTCCGATTCTGGCTCTCTAACGGGAACTGCCCGAGTTCCATTTTCAATTCTGGCTCAGTTCCGGATATGATTCTGGTTCTCCTGACGAACGGTAACCAATCGAAATCGGGCTTGAATTCTGGTTCGGCTCCGGTTCCGGATCTGGATGACGAACGGGAACTGGCCGAGTTCCAGTTTCAGTTCTGGTTCAATTCCGGTTCGGGCTCTCGTTCTCGAACGGGAACTGGCCGAGTTCTAGCTTCAGTTCTGGTTCAGTTATGGTTGCGGTTTCTTCGAAGGTCGTAATGATGGAGCCTATCTCGGATGAAACATCGGGATTCAGCTACAGAGCTGCCTTGCCACGTCGCCACTTCACGGCCGCTTCTCGCAGCCGAGACTGCAACGAGCGATAATAGCCTGGAGGAGGCAGGTGAGGATGCGAGGATGAGGGGGGTGCCCTACTTGTGCTTTGTGTCTCCTACTCATGTGGGCCCGGAGAGCGCAGGATAGCCGCTCGTGGACATTCCCATGTGTCCCGTCCCCTCCCCATTTCGCTCCGCCGTCGATTGAATTGTCTGTCGTACCCTTACGGAACCTGGTGGACTGACTTTCTTGTGCAGCGCCGACCGCTCCCGTGCGACTGTCTACGAGGTGTTGTAGGGCAGTGGGAATGATCATCCATCATCTTCCCTCCCTCCCCCCCTCCTCCCTCCACGAGCGACACATGCGTGCACAACCCTGACTTTTCTGTCAATTGCTTCTCCTTGGTGTCCGCCAAATGGGAAGCAGCAATCCTCCCCCTCTTCTGCCGGGGAGCTATGATAATGGCGCTTTGCTCGCCGCCGTCTGTCGTCGCTGGTGCTGGGTGTGGGTGCGAAGATCATTCCACCTTCTCCACCGCCGACGGGGCCGCACCTGCCTTGGCAGTGAGCTCCATGTAGAGATCCCCTATGGTGCGTCCATGCGGCCTAATTGGCTTGCTGAGTCGTATAGGGATAGCGTCTGTGTCCCAGCCTTCCTCCCTTCCTCTTGGCATTATCATTCCCTCCGTCCCCCCATCCCCCACAGTGCTCGGGTAGGGTACCGAGCGTATGATATGCCTCGAGCTATCTATCGCACCCTACTTTGGAGGGAGTGGGTTACCATGAAGTTTTCGGGGGTATGGGCTCCTTGATACGGTTCGACGCGTCCCGTCCGCTCTGATGCGGGGGTCTCTTCGTACTTCATCAGCGTCGAAATCCAAAAATCCCTCTCCCACATCTCCACCGTTCTGTCCCTCCCTCACCCTTGCTCCGCTGCTCTCCCCCCCTCCGTCCCTCCCTCCCCGTCCTTCATGTCTCTCCCTCCTTCTCACCCCGTTCTCTCCTCTCTCTTCCTTCCTCCCTCCCGTCCCCTCCCCTGATCAAGAAGGGAACAGGAGGATGGGCAACAAGAAGTAGAGGGGGAAGGGGGCAGGGATGGGGGGAGGAAGGTCAAATGGCCAAAAGGCCTCCAGGACCCTTCCCACGAGAGCCCCAAGAGGCACAAATCATGGATTTCCCATGCGTTGTTTCAAGAATTTTGGCGTTCTCGCCTCTTCCGCTTCCCCACGCGCCAAGACGGCCCAAGAGGCTCCCAAGATCGCCCCGACACGGCCCAAGAGGCCTCCAAGAGGGTCCCCAAACGGCCCAAAAGTGCCCCAAGACGACCCAAGACGCCTCCCAGATTCACAAAAGGCCTCCAAAACGGTTCCAAGAGAGCGCCCAGACGGGGGACCCGAACGGATATTTCGAGCCCTCAGCCCCGAAAAGCTCCCAAGAAGCCCTCCAGGAAGCCCACAGAGGCCCCAAGAGGCTCCCGAGAGGCCCCAAAAACTCTCCTAGGAAGCTACAAAACAAACTAGGAAGTTACAAAGCAACCTAAGAAGTTTAAAAAATGACAGAACGCTGTCTCCAGGGTTGGCGGCATCGGCCGTAAGGCCTTCGCAATAAGTCAGGATGAAGAGGAGAGGAGTGGAAAAGCCGAAGACCAGGAAAGACAACAGAAGAGCCCACGGGAATAGAGACAGGGAGCCGTAAGAAAGAGGAGAAAAGCTGCGGCCCCAAGATTTCATACCAGGGGCCTCTGGTATGAAGCGACCGCCGAAGACCGTGCTCTGAAAGTTCCACTTGTCTGCGTGCTTCTTCATCCGCTCCGCCTGGCTCCGGTGATGCACTCGCGAGGGCGCAGCAGATGCGACGGCAGCGGCACCAGCAGCAGCAGCAGCAGCGGCCTGATAGCAGGGAGACAGGAGTTTGCTTGAGCACGCATGTGCTGTATCTACCGGGCGGTGTCCGCTCCACATTTGATGGGCGTGTTTTCCACCACCACCACCACCATAAGTTGGAGGGGGGAGGAGGAGGAGGACGAGGAGAAGGAGGACGAAGAAGAGGAGGAGGAGGACCCCCCCCCCCTCCAACTTATGGTGGTGGTGGTGGAAAACAGGCCAATCAACATTTGTGGCGGATCCCTCTTACCAGCACGCTCTTTCACTGGCCCACGTCGGCGGCTACGTGCGAGCGGCAAGCCCGTACCCCCAGGTTGGGCCTGGAGAGGGGCGCGTGCATGCCACACCCGCTCGAGGCCCGCCAACTTTGAGAGCCTGCCTCTCTGCCAGTGCCGTGCAGAGGGAGCCCCCACCGAGGACGTCGTGGCCGCGAGCGCGCCACGGAAACCACGAAGCCTTGAGGGCACCGACCCGCGAACCTCGAACAGGGCTGGTATCCCCCGGGCGCCCCGCCGGGCCCTCACGGGAGCGCATCCTGCCCCCGTCCCTGCTCTGGTATCCCGCGGGCGCGGTGCTTCAGGCAAGCCTCCCCGTCCGGCCCCCGCCCTGCCGCGCCCGTCGCACGCCCCCGGAGTGCGGAGGAGGGCCGGAACGTTCTCTCTCTCTCTCTCTCTCGCTTTCCCTCCTCCTGCTCCCTGCTGTCCCCCTGTCTACTCCTGTTCCCTTCCCTCCCTCCTGTTCCCTCCTCCTCCCTCCCGTTCTCTCTCTTTCCCTTCCCTCCTGCTCCCTTGCCCACTCCTCGTCCCCTGATGGTTTTTAGTGTCCCGGGTCCCTTTGGAAGGCTGGCCTGGGGAGGTTGCCCTACTCAGGCGCTTGATAATGATAGTCTGATGAGCCGCCTTTATCAAAGTCACTCTGGTGTCTATGAACATGCGCATGATTACTATTACGAATAACAATAATCATAAGGGAAAGAAGAAACGATTGGGGATACGAACAATAATAGTACATAAATACATAGATGCATACATACATACATACATACATGCATGCATGCATGCATGCATACATACATACATACATACATACATACACGCATAAAGAGCATTGATATTATCAATATTCAAACAATAAGCGTAAGAGTAGTAACGATACTAATAATGATAAGAGTCACAATAAACAGCATGGTCATGATAACAATGATGAGGATGCTAACAACGGGTCAGAATAAGCAGACAATGAATAAAATACAAATAGTAAAGTAATACATGGGTAAGAGCAGAAAACAATGAACAGTAAACAGTGATGATTTTACTAACACGAAATAATAAGAATGGGGAAAACAGTCATATTGATAGACGTACTGGGAAGTGGAATAAGAAGACAATGAAAACGCAGAAGAAGAAGAGCGATACGAATACGAATAATGATAATAATGGCGACAATACTAACAATATGGACGACAACAACAACAACAAGAACAACAACAGCAGCAGCAATAACAGCAGCAACAGCAGCCATACCATTATAAACCACAACAACAACAAGAACAACTTCAACCACAGCATCAATCATTTTGAGACTGTTCACATTTATCTGCTCGAATATCATTCAACGCGTATTTCCCCAAGCCTCGACATCCGCCCTCTTCGTCTTCGACCGTACCCCTTTTGGGGGGTACATATTCCTTCCCTGCAGGCCGGGCCCCCGCAAGCGGCAGGGCGGCCGCGGACCGTCGGCCTGGCCAGCGGCAACGCGGATCGGCGGCAACCCTACCCCAAGAGGGACGGACAGGGGACCAACCACGACGACGGCGACGACGACGACGACGGCGACGACGACGACAACGAGCGAAAGCGAGAGCGAGAGCGAGAGCGAGAGCGACAGCGGGGCCACGAAGGGCAGGAAGGGGACCACGAAGGGCGACACCGGGGACACGAAGGGCACGCGTATGGGACCACGAAAGGCGCGAACGAGCGGGGGCCACAAAGGCCAGATAATGCGGGCGCCACAGAGGGCAACGACCGAGCCACTGAGGGTAGCAACGCGGTTACGTAGGGCAGCGAGGGGGCCACAAAAGGCGGGGCCACGAAGCGCATGCCTTTGGGGCCACGACGGGCGCACGGGGGCCACGAAGGGCATGCGTATATATATTAGGCCGCAGAGGGCAATGACGGGGCCACTGACGGCGGCAACGGGGCCACGAAGGGCAGCAAGGGGGACACGAAGGGCGACAGCAAAGCCACGAAGCGCATGCATATAAAACCACGACGGGCGCGAACGAGCGGGGGCCACGAAGGGCATACATACATGGGGCCACGAAGGGCAACGAGGGGGCCAGGAAGGGCTGCAACGGAGCCACGAAGGGCAGCGAGGGAGCCACGAAAGGCTGCAACGGGGCCACGAAGGGCAGCAAGGGGGACACCAAGGGCTGCAACGGGGCCACGAAGGGGCCACGAAGAGCTGCAACGGGGCCACGAAGGGAAGCGAGGGGGCCACGAAGGGCTGCAACGGGGCCACGGAGGGAAGGGAGGGGGCCACGAAGGGCTGCAACGGGGCCACGAAGGGCAGCGAGGGGGCCACGAAGGGCTACAACGGGGCCACGAAGGGCAGCGAGGGGGCCACGAAAGGCTGCAACGGGGCCACGAAGGGCAGCAAGCGGGCCAAGAAGGGCTGCAACGGGGCCACGAAGGACAGCGAGATCCCGATTCCCCGATAAGCTGCAAAGGAGTCCCAAGCGTGAACGCGACTCCTGGGTGCCTGAGTGTCGGGAGCGCGGCGCTTGAGCAAATTGCAGGGAACTCCAACGCAAGAGCGCGATTCTTGAATAAATTGCTAGCAAGTCTCCTGCGAGAGAACGACTCCAGAGCGTCGAGGGAGCGATTCCTGAATAAATGATAAGGATGTCCCGAGCGAGAGCGTGATTCCTGCATAAAATGCGAGCAAATCTCAGGCGGGGACGGGGGACCTGGCTACATTGAAAGGCTGTCTCAGGCGGGAGCCGTTGCTGTCGTAATCCGGAGGCCAACAACGCAGTTTGACCCGAGTGAGTTTCCCTGATAAGAAAATAAAGCGCAGGGGAAGCACTTCAATTGGAAAAAAACAATACTGTCACAAGAGGGGGGATTACCTGCATAGATTCTCAACAACAACAACAACAACAACAACAACAACAACAACAACAACAACAACAGCAGCACCAACAACAACAACAGCAGCAGCAACAACAATAACGTTACCATCATGCGCCATGCTTCCACGTGTCACATGCACCCTTCTGGATACCACACCCCACTATGGGGGATGCGTCTGGCACGCGGGGTCCGATATTCCCTCGCCCAGATCTCCCGCCCAGGAAAAGATTGTCACCACCTCTTCCAAGGAACTTCGATATCCACAGCTCGGACGGCACATCGCCATCGCAATCGCCTTGCGCACGCCCCGCACCTCGGAGGAGGAGGAAAAACGAGGAGGGAAGGGAAGATAAGAGAGAGGAAGAGGGAGAGGAGGAGGAGTAGGAGGAGGAGGAGGGAGGAGGAGGAGGAGGAGGGGGAGGAAGGAGGAGTAGTTGTAGTAGCAGTACCTCCGAGGACGAGGTGGTTCTCACTCCTCGTTCTTCGAACTGTTACGCCACCGTCCTGCGGCCGCGGCGCGCGATCCTGAACGTTCACGCCCCCAGGCGCTGCCGCCCCCATGCTCGCATCCTCCGCCTGCCCCTTCCACAGCCTCTCAAGGAATCCCTCAAGTCAACCCTTCGACCCTCGATCCTTGGAGTCCCTGGAAGTCATCCGTCCTCCTCCTCCTCCTCATCCACATTATCTATGCCCTCCAAAAATGATAGTTATTTAAATGTAAAGGTTCAACAGGGACTCTTGGAAGCCCCCCAGAGGCGATGCCGAAACGAGGGCCCCAGTCTTGAGTAAAAGGTGAGGAAGTATCAAACAGGAGCGACGAGGGAGGACGGAAGGGGAAGGAAGGAGGGAGGAGGGAGGCAGGAGGAGGGAGGAGACAAGGGGGACGAAAAGGGAAAGGAGGAGGGAGGAGGAGGGAGGAGGGAGGAAAGAAGGGGGGAAAGGGAGGAGAGAGGAGGGAGAAAGAGGGAGGAAGAGGGAGGAAGAGAGAGGGGAAAGGAGGAGGAGGAGGAGGAGGAGGAGGAGGAGGAGATAGGACACGAGGAGGAGACGAGGAGGAGGAGGAGGAGGAGGAGAGGGAGAAGAAGGGGGGAGGGAGGAGGGAGGAAAGAGAGAAGGAGGAGGGAGGAGGGAGGAGGGAGAAGAAGGGGGGTGGAGGAAGGAAGAGGGAGGAAGAGGAGGGAGGGGGGAGGAGGGAGGAGGAGGAGGAGGAGGAGGAGGAGGAAAAAAGGGCGCCAATCCAGCGTAAAACAGGAGGAATTCTCGGGCGGGAGCGCTGGTTTTGTCGGGACGGCGGCTGTCGGCGGCGAGCAAGAGCACCACCTTGAGCAAAAAAGGGAGGAAGTCTCGAGCGGGAGCGTTGTTGTTGCTGGGGGGCGGCGCCGATGAGAGAAAGAGTAGCGCGCCTGTCCAAGGTAAAATGGGAGGAAGTCTCGAGCGGGATCGCTGGTTTTGTTGAGACGGCTGCTTGCGGCGGCGAGCAAGAGCACCGGCCCTGAGTAAACAAGGAGGAAGTCTCGAACGGGAGCGTTGTTCTTGTTGGGGGGCTGGTTTGGGCGGACCCCAAGCCGCTTGAGAGCGAGCCTCATCTTTCAATGAAAATGCAGCCGGCGCCTCGGCGAGAGCGCCAGGGCGCCTGTAAGGGGTCCCACAATAATAATTGTTTAGAATTTAGCATTCAACAACAATCACAACAACAGCAGCAGCAGCAGCAACAGCAACAGCAACAGCAACAGCAATGACAACAACAACCACGACGACGACGACAACAACGACGCCAACAACAACAGCAACAACAACAATAACAACAACCACAACAACAACAACAACAACAATAACCACAACAACAGCCACAATAACCATAACAACAAAAAACAATAACCACAACAACAACGACGATGATGACGACAACAACAACTACAACTACAACAAACACAACAACAACGACAACAACAACGACAACAACAACAGAAGCAGCAGCAGTAGCAGCAACAACGACAACAACAACAACAACAACAACAATCACAACAACAGCAACAACAGCAACAATCATAACAACAACAACAACAACAACAACAACAACAACAACAACAACAACAACATCAACAACAACAAAAGCAACAACAACAGTAAGGTAACAAGTAGTATTCCTCAAACTCCTCCTCGTCATCCTCCTCCTCTTACTCCTCCTCCTCCTCCTCTTCTTCCTCCTTCTCCTCCTCCTCATCGTCCTCCTCCTCCTCGTCCTCCTCCTCCTCGTCCTCCTCCTCCTTCTCCTCTTTTTCCTCCTTCTCCTCCTCCTCCTCCTCCTCCACCTCCTCCACCTCCTCAATTATCTCTCCTCCTCGATTTCCTCCCCCACCTGATTCTCCTCCTCGACTTCCTCCACTTCCTCACCCCCATCCCCTCCTTCCCCCCGCGCTGCTTCTCACGACCAATCGGACTGCCCGCAGCCACAAGCCAGGCACCAAAAACACAAACGCTCAGGACGTTTGACCACGAGAGAATCACTACAACCTTCGGCGGCAAGTGCGCGCGATGGACTACACTGCTCGAGACGGTTGTGAATATGGGGCCCTCAATCGATGCATCCGTCTCAGCCCCTCGGCGTCGGCGCGTGGTGGACGCCTCCTCAGTGGTCTTCTGCCGCTTCGCCGCCGGCTCCACCGGCTTCGCCGCGACGGTGCTCTTCAGGGGCCCCCCGCTCAGCTCCCGGACGACCTTCCCGACTCCTGAGCGGGTCGAGCCCAGACATCCGCCGGCGCGAAAAGCCGACCTGGCCAGCTTTGCCACAAGTCTGGGCATGCGGGAACTGATTTTGAGCTCTGGCTCTGGGACTTGACAATGACACATGTCTCGGGATGAAAGGCCGGCCCCAGGGAAGGGGTCGAGTGCTCTGGGGGGGCGCCTGAAACAAATGAAGACGACAGATATCTTGGAGGACGGGGAGGCGACATAGAAGCAGCAGAAGAAGTCGATCAGGGGGTCAGAACCAGCCAAACACCAAGCAGCATCTGGGGAACATAGGGAAAGCCATGGACCTAAGAGAGGGGCCCTGTATGCGGCAAGAGAGAAATGACCCCCATGGCAGTTAAGGCTGGGACCATATGGGCGGGACCCAGCTGGTATCCAAGAAAAGACGACACCCAGGGGCGGGTCTTCGTGACTCCAAAAAGACACGTTGATGCAAGCACTGCCCTACAGCATTCTCCGTCCCTTCCGCCGTGCCACCTGGCACGCAATGGAGAGGTACAATGCCGAGGCTGTCTAGCTGGGCTTATCTTATAATTGAGGGGACCCCTAGCACCCAGCCCCATGTACTACCACCACGTGCTTCCGAGGCTTTCTGGGCCTGTCAACGCCTTCGAGAAGATGGAATGGCTTCCATGACGACCCAAGAAGGCCTCCAAGGTCGCCAAGATTACCCAGAATTGTTGAAAAAGGCCCAGAAAACCATATCAAACCATGAAAACACCAAAGACCCCCGAAGAGGCCCGCAAGCTGCCCCAAAGGCCTCGAAGAAGCCCTCCAGGACGCCCTTGAGAAGCCAAGCCAAAAGCATCGGAAAGCATGAAAGCGTTTCAGTGCTTTCTGCGTGTCGCCCTTTTTCTGCCCCAAGAGGTCCCAAGACTTTCCCCCAAGCCGCTCCCAAGAAGCTCCAGGGGATCCCAAGACGGCCAGAAGACGGCCCAAGACCGATCCAGAAGCTGCACCAGGACGGCACAGGACCCCACAAGACATCGCCAAAACGGCTCAAGATCAGTCCAGGGCGACCAAGAGACGACCCAGGGACCCAGACAGCCCCAGAATCTGCCGGGACACACGGAGGACCGCCCAGAGGTGGCCCCGAAGCCCGAAGGGATCCCAGGACGCCCAGCGTGGGCCTACGAAGAGAGCCGCCACATGTTGCGGCCCTGTGGGCCCCGGGGAGGAGGAGGAGGAGGAGGAGGAGGAGGAGGAGGAGGAGGAGGCAAGATGGCAAATGTTGCGGCCATCCGCAGCCTGGGCAAGCGAGAGAGCTGTCACACGTCACGGCCCCTCTCCGTACCTGCAGCGACGCCGAGGGGACCAGCGGGCCGAAGACGAGAGCTCGCCGTCGCCGGGAGCCGTCTGGGCGTCGGCACGGGATGACTCCCAAGACCAGAGTCGTGCGAAGTCAAGTTGCATGGCTGATCCTGCGAGGCGTCTGGCAATTGCATGCACCAAGCCCGAGGACTCGGACTTCGCGTTCCGTACGCGCTCGTGGTAGAAACACCCCGGTACCACTGCTGAGCATGCGGTGGTGTGATGCTGTGGCCTCGCTCCTCTTTTCGGGGTGGAGGATAGACAGGCAACACCCATGTGAGGGGCAGATGGAGCTCCCTGCCACAAGCACATGCGACTCCATCGGCAGCGTTCTGCTGCGACACGAATTTCTCTGAGTAGTTGGTCCGCCTTTGGGACCACCACTTTGCATGCATCGTGCATCCCTGCCATTTGGGACCACCAGTGTGAACGTGCGAAGCGTGCATGCGTGCCATTTGGCTGGACCATTTGGCAACAACTGCCGCACATTCGTCGCCACTGTACTTAATTTCGGGGGGACAAACCCTCAGAGCCACACTCGCAAGTACCCGATGATTCTCGCAAGCCGTTGATTTGATGCAACGCTCTACACGCAGAAATTATAGCCTCATGAGTGTCAAAGGACCTGACACGATTCTCAATCAGTTGACGCACACACACACACACACACATGCCTCGCTGACAAGCGCGCTCTTCAAGAATAAACGATGTTGCGTCACTCTGCATGAACATCTGCCTCGGAATCATCACTGTCCCCTTCCGTCTTGGGTTTTTTCTTGTGTGCCTCGGCCCATGCCTCTTCCTTGGCCTTGATCTCTGCCGCATGCTTCTTCGTCCATGCTGTTGCCTTCTCCTTGGCCTCCTTCGCGGCTTTCTTGGCCTTGGCCTCGTCGTACAGAGGGTGGTGAGGAAACGCGGGCTCCATGACGAGCTTCCTGCGAAGCTGACCACCATGGGAGATACCCTCGATCGTAATCTTACCTCAGAAGCACCACCACCCCTGATCCAAGCTGAGTCACGGCCTGGCCCTGACCCAGCCAGACCAATTTATTATGAAGCCCGGTGCACCCTGCAGATGGAGGGTACGATCGACCACCCAGATCAGCGGCCTGATCGAGACAGATCGAGGCCAGAACGATCGACAGATCGAGGCCAGAACGCCCGATGGATCGAGCCAGATCGAGGCAAGACGGATTGGCAGATCGGCCAGATCGGCGGCCTGCCCGACGGTTCAGGGTTTTCTATGGGTCTTGCTCTTCTCCAGGGTCATATCCATGAAGCCATACTGGTCGTCATTACCGTCCATCGACGGCTCCCGCTCGGAGGTGACGCCGCCGCCGCCGCCGGAGGTCACCCACACGATGGGGTCCAGGAAATCGTTGTACAGCCCGTTCGGGTCGTTATGCCACACCATGGTCCTGTTGTCGCCAGGCTGGTGCATGTCCTCCGGGGGGCTGGCAACCCTATCTAAGCAACCCAAGTATTACAAACACGTGTCCCCCCCTGGAGCTGAAATCGCCATAACGAGCGCTCCAATAGCAGCTTGGGGATTCGGGGCGTTCCTCGGGCCCAGAAATCGACTTCGAATGCTTACTGCACTTGATTTTTGCTCGCCTTGTCCTGGCGGTGCCTATGACCGGCAATGACGAGGTCGATCTCGTGCTTGAAGCCGAGCTTCTTCCAGTCGGGAGCGCCCCAGCTCGGCGGAAAGTGCGTGACGACGATGCGCCAGTCGGCGGTCGACTCTGGCACCACCTCGTCGAGCCACTTCTGCTGCTTCTTCCAAAGCTTGCCGAACCAGTCCTGGCACTTCCACACGCCGCTCGGCCCCACGGGGGCGCAGGTCACGGGCTTCTCGTCGTTGTGCGTCTCGGAGCAGATGTTGTGCGGGGACGGATCCTTGGGGTCCAGGGCGTCGAAAATGTTGGTGTCCTGAGCAGATGCGGACAAACTCGGAGGAGGAGCCCATGGCTCCAGATCTGGATTTGGGCTGGGCCCTGCGCGGAGGGCGGCCGGCAGGGAGAGCCTGGAGCTGGCAGGAGGGCCGACCAGCCCCGGATCTGGATCTGGATCCAGGCTGGACCCGGGGGAGCGCGGGGAGTACAGGCGGGGCCCGGATCCAGGTCTACACCTGGGGGGTGGGCCGTTCCCTGCGGTGGGGGGGGCAGAAGGAATGCCGCTCCTAGAGGCCTCCCAGATAGGGTCGGAGCAGATGAGTTCAGGCCTTGGCAAGCAGAGCTGCCCCAGGACCAAGGTCCTGAGTTCCGACGGGCCCGTGTTCCGACATTCCGACAGGCCCTGATCCGATCCACGTCTACACCTGGGGGGTGGGCCGTTCCCTGGGGAGGGGATCCAGACTTGGGCCGGGCCTTGCCCTGCGCAGAGGGGGGGAGAGTGGCCAGAAGGGAGGCCCAGGCGGCCCAGACCTGGACTTGACCGACCAGCCTCGGATCTAGATCTAGATCTCAACATGGGCAGGGCCTTGGCAAGCGGAGCTCCCCCAGGACCACGATCCTTTGGAAGTTCGGACGGACCCGTGTTCCTAAAGCGACGGTCCCGCACTCGCCCAAATCAAACAGAATCCAGATGTATAATTTCACTGTCGCCCAGACCAAGCATAGCCCCATTTAGGTAGCATCCCATACTGGGTCAAATTCAACAGACGTGGGCTTGTCCTCGGTTGAGGGCCCCTGGGGGGGTCAGCAGGCGGAAAAGAGAAGATATCGGCGTCCAGAAAGTAGTAGTCGACGGCGAAGTCCTCGTACCACACCTTGGACCGATAGTACATGGCCGGAGTCATCCACCGACCAGTGGAGTAGTCAGCCGAGCTCCAGGTGTAGCCGATGTTCTGGTCCCAGGCGTGGGTGAACAGCCACCCGCCATAATCGTGGTTGCCCAGGACGCCCAGCCACTGCTTGTCGTCGATGCCGTCCCCGGTGTAGACCTTCTCATACACGTGGTCGAACTGATTCACCTTATGTTCCTTGTAGACCGTGGTGCCGCCCTTGCTGTAGGGCTTCGTGATGTCCTTCGCGCCGCAGTGGTCCTCGACCCCCGCCCAATAGAAATTATCACCGACGTTGAGGAAGTAGTCTGGCCTGCTCTCCGGAGCGCGCTTCCGCATCTGGTCGCGGACGAGGGTCTGGGCCTGCTCATCAGGGGGCCAGACGAAGTTGTAGTTCGTCTCCCAGCGGTGCGTGAGATGCGGCGCGGCGGCGAGCCGTCCATCGCCCTGGGTAATGCCACCCCAGTCGCCGATGATGAAGACATGGTGGGGGCCGTCACCCTCGAAGCAGACGTCCTCGAGGGCCACGCCGTTGTGCTCGTCAGCCGTCTTCGGCTTCTTAGGCGCTTTGAAGCGGTCGCCGCACTTGGCTGGGCGCTCTGCCGACTTGGCCTCTTGCTTGGGATTGGCCACTGGCGCGGCGTCCGACGCGTTGGAGGTGGTGCCGGCGTTTGGCTCCGCACCCTTCCTGCGAAAGCACCCGACCTCCTTCGCCTCCACGGTCCCTCCGATGGGCGCGCTCCATGCCCTGCACTCGAGGCTGTCGTGGTGGTACTCGACACCTGTGCACGAGTCCCCGACGCCCTGGCATTTCTCCTTGCAGTCGGCGAAGGTGCTCACGCCCGCGTAGACCTTGAAGGACGTGCCCTCAGCGCCCTCCTTGCCGTCCACACCACGGCAGGACGTGCCCTTGCCGAAGCTGTCCTTGCTCATCACCGCCACCGGCGCCTTCACCGCCACCGGTTCCTCCAGCGTCCTCGACCCGGTCGCCGAAAGGTCCTTCGACCCGACGTGCGCGTCCGCGGTCACGCTCGCCTGCGCCGGGACGGCCTCGCTTTGCGCCGCCGCCACGGCCGCCCCACTAGACGCGCCACGGCTCCCAGCCGCGAGGCCGCCGCCCAGAGCGGCGACGCCCGCGACGCCGATGCCTGCCGCGATCGCGACCTTCCACTTGAAGGGCGTGCCGTCGAAAGCGGCCTTCAGCCTGCCCCCCGTGCTGTCCGCGGGGGCTTCCCTCGCGACCTGGCTGTACTCTCCCTTGTCCTGCGCCATGCGACCGGTGGCACGGGGAGCTTCGCTTCCGAAGGCAGGCTTGCGCTTCGAGGCCGTCGGTCGCGGCGCTTCTTGAGTCCAAACGGCCGCGGTGGATGCGACCTCGCCCCTTGGTCACACCCCCGAGCGACACGCAGAGAGCCGGCCCTTAAAAATACATTGAAATGAAGCCCCAAGACAGAAATATCTAGCTCCATTGGCAGCTTGCGGCTGCGACGCGACGTTCAAGCTGTTCTGCATCTAAGGACTTCCACGTTCCGAGCCCTTGGTCAAACCCCCGAGCGCCATGCACGCCGCAATGCACCGAGCTCACTGTCGCCCCAAAAATCGCGACACGATTGCTTCCAAGTCCCTGTCTCGATGTACTGGCACCTCCTCGGCGGCTACAATGCTTGCATTGGAGGGCTCTGCCTTGCTCCTCTTGCTTACCTTGAAAACAGAAAGTTGGCCCTCAAAATACAAAGAAATGGGGTCCAAGACAAACACGGGTAGGTCCATCTTGAGCTTCTTGCTACCTGCGATGCGATGTTAAAGTTGTTGCGCCTCTAAGGACTTCCACGTTTCGAACCCTGGGCACGTTTAGAGCACATTTGTTAGCGCACATTTCACCAAGGAGACGGCACCAGGCGCCCCCAAGGCAGCCCAACTACCCCACAAAGGACCCGAACAGACCCGAGGAGATCCCCAACAGGCCTACAAGGAACCTTTCAGCCGGCCTCTGAGAGCCCCCCAAACAAACACGATATGCTTCTTCTACGCTTGGAGGGCCTACCAGAGTGTCCTCAGGCTACCCCTGGCAGTTGCCCGGGACTCCAGGATGCCCCCAAAGATGGCCCACGAATGAGCCGAAGACAGCCCTACACGCCCTCAAGACAAGACCCATAACGTCCCCAGAATCGTCCAAGATGACTCTCAGACGGCTTCGGACTGGCCCAAGACAGCCTCAGACGTCCCACAGACAGCCTGAAGACCCAAAACGGGCCCCCACTACGTTCACAAGAAGCCCCCCAGGAGCAACGACAGGCACTACATTAACCATGCAATGCGTGAGGCAGTCCAAGCAAACGCGCTGCAATGCTACTTCCCCCAGCTTGACGGATATGTGCGGCAGCCACTGGATAGCAGCACGCACAATGAGCAATGCTCGCACTGGGTAAACCTTCCTGCAACACCCGACTTGGCGATCTCCGTTACAATCTTGGAGCCCACCACGCAGCCATCAGCGAAAGCACCGAACTCCTGGAGAGAGCACTATTTTCCATCGATGTGCAAAAATAAGCCTGATTGGCCAGAACACGCAAGGACCTACTGCCGCGGCTGGAAAAGTAATAGAGGCACTGAAAGAGAAAGCGCGGAGCTACAATCCATGGAAGGGGACGGCCGACTGCCAGCTTGGCTGACACCGGGATCAAATCAGAAACGACCCCTTGCAACGAGTCCCTGAGCAAGATCGACCAACACGATCTTCCAGTGGCACGCCCGACATGGCACGCGCAGTCTGAAACCCTCGGCATGCCATCTCTGGCAAGGCAAGCGCGGAACAGCACGCACGATACGAGTGGGACAACACCGACGGCACCGCGCACACGGCACGGCAGGACAAGCAAGGCACAGCGCGCACAGCACGCACGGCGCGGCACGCAGGACAAACACTCTACGCACGGCACGGCCCGACACCGCCGACACGGCACAATACGGCATGATACCGCACGGCACTGCGCACGAAACGCACAGCACGGCATGGCGCAGTACGCACGGCACGCACATAGCATATGATAGGGCGATACCCAACGAAGACGACGCGGGGGGGAGGGGGAGGGGGCGAAGAGGGGGACCTCCCTGGCACACGAAAGAGCGCGAAAGAACGGGGGGGTCGAAAGAGGGCCCCCCCCCCACCCCCAGCACTCGAGTCTCACTCCTTCCCGCGTGCCGACAGGCCCCCCCCCCCACGCACTCGAGTCTCTCTCCTTCCGCCGAGCTGACATGGGGGGGGCCTCCCGACCACCCGCACTCGTTTGGAATAGTACTGTATTTTTCTGGCCAGCTGCGTTGGCGAGTACCGTAGAACTGTATGTCTTCCGCCGCGATGAGTTGCGACGTGGCGAGCAGAATACAACCGTCCTGTTTCCCAACCCGGGCGTTGCCACGTGTCGAGTAGAGCGGCATAGTTCTTGTTTGGCCCCACTGCGCTGCCACGTGGCGAGTAAAGTCAAGTAGGCGTTTTTGTCTCCGCAACGCTGCGTTGCCACGTGCCGAATGTCCACGTGGAGACTCGAATCGAATCGCCTTGTTTCGCCCCTCAGGCGTCGCGACGTGCCGTGTAGAGTGGCATGACTTCTGCTCGTTCCCCAGGCGTCGCCCCGTGAAGAGTAGAATCGATCAGGTAATGTGTCCACCACGCTGCCTTGCCAGGTGGCGAATGTGGTGGAAAAACATGTGTTTCGCCCACAGGCGTTGCCGCAAAACGAATCGAGTGGAGTTGTACGTGTGTCGCCCCCCGGGCGTTGCCACGCGCGTTCGCGAATAGATTTAAATTGTATGTATTCCGCCACGCTGCGTTGCGACCTGGCGAATCGAACATGATCGTCTTGTTTCGCCCCTCGGGCGTCGCCACGTGCCGAGTAGAGTGGCATGGTCGTTCTTTCGCTACCCGGCATCGACACGTGACGAGAAAAGTCGAGTAGGCGTTTTTCTGTTCGCCACGCTGCGTTACCACGTGGCGAGCGTGATGGAATAACATTAGTTCGTCCCCAGGCCTTGCCGCAAAACGAGTCGAGTGGAATTGTATGCTTCTGGCCCGCTGCGCTGCCACTTGGCGAGTACAGTGGATTTATATGAATTCCGCCCGGCTGCGTTGCCACGTGGCGAGTCGAATACATTAGTTTTGTTTCGCCTACTGGGCGTTACCACGTGCCGAGGAGATGACGACAGAGTCTAAGAGGCGCTTGTGACGCCATGCTGCGTTGCCGCTTGGCGACCACAACGGGATACTATTCGGGTCGCCCCTCCGCCCAGGGCGCTGCCGCGTGACGAGTCGTGTGGAATTTAATGTTTCCCGACACGCTGCGTTGCCACGTGGCGAGTGCACTGGGAGGACATCCGTTCCGCCCCCGAGTCGCTGCCGCGTCACGAGTAGAGTGGAGGAACAGTATGTTTCCCAGCCCGCTGATGTCTTCCGCCACGCTGCGTTGCCACGTGGCGAGTCGAATAGAATCGTACTGTGACGCCTCTCGGGCATCGTCACGTGCCGAGTAGATGACGACATAGGCTAAGAGGCGTGTCTGACGCCATGCTGCGTTGTCGCTTGGCGAGCACAATGGAATACTATTCGTGTCGCCCCCCCCCAAGGCGTTGTCGCGTGACAAGTCATGTGGAATGGTACTTGTTCCGGCCCGCTGCGTTGCCACGTGGCGAGTAGAATGGAATTATTTGTGTTTCGCCCCGCGTGCGTTGCCGCGTGACGAATAGAGTGGACTGGTATACTTTCAAGCCCGCTGCGTTGGCGGATACACGAGAATTGTATGTATTCCACCACGCTGTGTTGCCACGTGGCGACTCGAATAGAATCGTAATGTTCGGCCCCTCGGGCGTTGCAACGTGCCAAATAAGAGTGGCATGGTCTCCGTTTTGCTGCCCAGAAGTTGCCACTTGACGAGAAAACTATAAGAGGCGTTTTTGTTCCTCACCACGCTGCGTTACCACGTCGAGAGCGCAATGGAATAATAATAATAATACTAATAATAATAATAAGAATAAGAATAATAATAATAATAATAATAATAATAATAATAAGTGTGTGTGTGTGTGTTTGCCCCCCTGGCGTTGCCGCGTGACGAGCCGTGTGGCACGGTACTGTTTCTGGCCCGCTGCGTTGCCGCTTGGCGAGCGCAGTGGAACTGTATGTGGTTCGACCCCCCCCTCCTGGCGTTGCCACGTGACGAGTACACGTCCTTAATTTCTAATCGTGCTCATTTCTAAGTGTGCTCGTTTCTCATTGTTCCTGGCCCTCTAATAGCCAGGAAGAGGCCCGGGATAGAACAATTATAATGTGTAGAGTGGTATGGTATTGTGTCCAGCCCGCTGCCTTGGCGAGCACGACTCGAACAGACTCGTCTGTTGCCTCGCCCCTCGGGCGCTGCCGCGTGCCGAGTAGGAGCGGCATGGTCTCTCTCACGCTCCCCAGGCATTGCCACGTGACGAAGAGTAGGTCGACCCTGCCAGATCAAGGGTACCCTTAAGTCCTTTTAATTCTATCGGCCCACGACCGCCTGCACTCCGATGGCACTGTGGCCCTCGGAAGGGTGCGTTGCGCCCTCTCGCGTGCCCTCTCCGATCAAACTCGACCGAAAAATCGAATGGGTGTTTTTCCACCACGCTGCGTTGCAACGTGGCGGGTGCCATGGAATAATATTCGTTTCCCCCCCATGCGCTGCCGCGTGGCGAGTGGAGTGGAAAGGTATTGTTTCCAATACGCTGCGCTGCCACTCGGCGAGAGAGATGTAAGTCGTCCCACAGGCCCTTTCCGCGTCACGAGTAGAGTGGAATGATTTGTTGTCCAGCCCGCCGCTTTGGCGAGTGCAGTCAAAATCTTATGTCCTCCGCCGCGCTGCGTTGCCACGTGGCGACTTGAACAGACTCGTCTTGCTTCGCCCCTCGGGCGCTGCCACGTGCCAAGTAGGAGTGGCATGGCCTTTCTGTCGCTTCCCAGGCATTGCCACGTGACGAGGAAAGCAGAAGCGGCATCTTCGACTCCCTGCTGCATTGCCGCCTGACAGATACCAAGGAACAGTGCGTGCTCTGACCCCGAGGCGTTGCCACGTGACGAGTCGAATGGATTGGAACTTCTCCCGCCCCGCCCGAGCCGAGTGGAATTAGTTTTGCTTCCGGCCCGCTGCGCTGCCACTTGCCAGGTGCAATGGAACAATATGTGCTTCGCCGCTCAGGCGCTCGCGCGCGACGAGCAGAGTTGACTTGAACATTTTCCAGCCCGCTGCGTTGGCAAGTGAAGTAGAATTGGATGTATTCCGCCGCGCTGCGTTGCGACGTGGCGAGTAGAATGGAATCGCCTTGTTTCCCTCCTCGGGCGTTGCCACAAGCCGAGTAGAGCGGCATAGTTTTTTGTGCGCCCCGCTGCGCTGGCACGTGGCGATTAAAGTCGAACAGGTGTTCTTGTTTCGCCACGCTGCATTACCACGTTGAGAGTGTTATGGGCTAGTATGTGTGTTCGCCCCCCAGGGGTTGTCGCGTGACGAGTAGAAGGGAATAGTATGCTGTTTCCCGCGAGCCGCGTTGCCACTTGGCGAGCACAGTAGAGCTGTATGCTTTCCGCCCCGATGGGTTGCCACGTGGCGCATAGAACAGGATCGCAGTGTTTTGCCCCCCGGACGCTGCCACGTGCCACGCAGAGTGGCAGAGTCGAAATTCGTTCTGGAGGCATGGCCACGCGACGACTCCCTGCTGCTCCCGTGGTCTGGTTTCCGCTGTGAGTAGACGAGGCGTCTTCGACTCCCTGCTGATCTGCAGCCTGGCGAGCGCAATGAAATGATGTGTGTCTCGGCCCCCAGGCGTTGCTGCGTGACGAGCCGAATGGAATGGCATTTTTCCGCCCCGCCCGAGTCGAGTGGAATTGTATATTTTCCGGCCCGCTGCGTTGTCATCTGGCGAGAGTAATGGAATGATACTGTGTCACCCCCCACGCGTTGCCGCGTGACGAGTCGAGTGGACTGATCTGTTTTCCAGCCCGTTGCGATGGCGAGTATAGCAGAATTGTATGCCTTCCGCCGCGCTGCGTTACCACGTGGCCGTGTCCTCAGGTCCTTTGCCTAATCCTCTGAGCCTCAATCTTCACTCCCGAGGAGTCTTCAAAGGTCACGGATCCCAAATTCTCAAATCTACCGGGGCTTCCCACGTGTCCCCTGGGCTCCGGGAAGTGCTCCAGGAAGTGTTTTCGGGCCCATGGGGGCCCCAAGACGGGCCAAGAGGGCCCCAAGAAGCCCCCAAGACGGTCCAAGAAGGCCCCGAGTCGCCGAACGATCGCTCCCAGACGCTCACGGAAGCCCCCAGACAGCCCAAGAGGCCTCCAACACCCCCAAAAAGGCCTTCAGGAGGCCTCCCAATAGCCAATAGGCTCCAAGAAGACAAAATTAGTAATTGTCCTGTGGCTTTTTTTGTATTTTGGAGTTCTCGCCCTTTCGGCTTCCCGACGCTCCCAGACGGCCCCAGAGGCCCCAAAGACCGCCCCAAAGACCGCCACAAGACGGCCCAAGAGGTCTCCAAGAGGGCCCCAAAACGCCCCAAGAGGGCCCCAAGACGGCCCAAGAGGCGCCCAAAACGACCCAAGAGGGACCAAGACGGCCCCAAAAGGGGCCCAAGAGACGGAACACGAAGCGAAAATCTGAGTCTTCTGCCCCAAGAGGCCCCCAGGAGGCCTCAAGCCCTACGAGGTCCCCAAGAGGCCCCAAAGAGGCCCCCAAGAGACCACCCCAAGTCCCAAGAGGCCCGAAATAGCCCCCTAGAGGCCCCAAAACGGCCTCCAAGAGGCGTCCAAACTGCCTCCAAGAGGCCCCCGGGAGGCCTCCCACGAGATTCCGACTAACATCCAATAGGCTTCATACCCACAACCCAGGCACGGTGGCGGAATGGGCCGAAGGCCATTAGAGAGCATCGTCATTCTTCGTTCCGGGGCGCTGCCGCGTGCCGAGTAGAATGGCATGGTCTTTGACTGGCATGGTCCTTCTTTCGCTCACCAGGCGCTGCCACGTGACGAGTATAGTCGAAGAGGCGTTTTTTGTTCTTTCGCTCTGCGTTACCACGTGCCGAGTGGCATGGAAAAATCTATGTTCCGTCCCCCAGGCGTTGCCGTGTGACGAATGTCTCGAGAAGGGGAGAGAGAGAGAGGGAGAGAGAGAGAGAAAGAGAGAGAAAGAGAGAGAGAAAGAAAGAGAGAGAGAGAGAGACTCGAGTGCTGGAGGGGTGACCCATGCTGCCCGGCGGCAGGAGAGAGACTCGGCTGCCGCCGTGGGGGGGGGAGGCTCACCCTTCCGCGCGCGGGGAGGGAAGGAGAGACTCGGGCGCCCGGGAGGGGGAGAAGGGGCCCTCCCCTTCAGGCCCTGGCGGAAGGAGAAGGCCTCCAGTGCGCGGGGGGGGGGGGGGGGGCGGGAGGCACCTGGCCTTCGCCACCTTTTCGTGTGCAAGGGGGGCGGAGGGGAGGAGGAAAAGGAGGAGGAGGAGGAGGAGGAGGAGGAGGAAGACGAGGAGGAGACCTCTCGGATCCCCCTGGCCCCCTCGCTGTTGCTGAGCAGTGTTTCGCTGGGCAGTGCTGCTCCCTCAAACAGTTGGCCCGCACGGTGCACGCAGCACGCACGCCACGCACGGTACGCAACGGTAAGCGCTGCACAGCATAGCATAGCACGCGCGGCACACTCCGGGAGTTTCTGTCTGACCCCTGTCGACGAAAGGGAAAGCATAGATCGAGCTGGTGAGAGCAGTAATTCGCCAGTCCATGACGAGAGGCATGCTAGATGATGCAGCAAGGCAAGTCTGGTAGTGTGTGTGTGTGTGAGTTGTGTGATGTTGTTCAGCTATTTTGCGCGCGCGTGAGGCCACGCCTACAGGGATTTGCTGGATAATCATTTTTCAGGTCAACTCGGCCCAAGAGCGGCCCAACGGCAGGGTAAGAGCGGCCCAAGAGGAGAGCAAGAACGGGGCTCAGTGGGTGGCAAGCCTCCTTGGCAACCTGGGAGCACGCGATGATCGACGACACCCCCATGGACTTCAAACGTGTCTCAAGATAGCCGAAGAAGCCTCTCTCGGAGGCTCCGAAGAAAATCAGAAACTATTCAAAATCGCGGTTGCCTGTGACTGCATACCGAACTACCCCAACCCAACCCCAAGACCCGAATCTCGCCCGAACTTCGGGTTGGGGGGGGTAATTACGGGCTTCATATGTGGTTTTTCAGAATTCCCCGAACCCCCCCCACACTGGATATGGAGGGCAAATCGGTGCCTTCGGGTTGGGTTGGGGTGGTTTGGTGGGTGGTGAGCCTGTGACCGTCTCGCCCTTGCGGTTCCCAATAGGCCTCCAAAGATAGCTCTCAAGACGGCCCATAAGCCCCAGAAGCGGCCGCAAGACCCTTCAACACAGCCACAAGATGGCCAGGCGGACGCCAAGACGGTCACACGGGGCCCCAAGGAAGCCCCACAGCGCCCGAGAGGGCCAGAAAGACGGGCCCGAAACGCCCCAGGAGAGCCTCAAAGCAGGACTTCGAATGCGGCCACACGCGTGTCCAAGCCATACATTTCGCGGCGCGCATTAGGGGGCAAGGCGAGAAGGGCGACATGCTAAGAAGGCAAGGGGATTGTGAGAAGGGATCGGAGGCCTCTTCCAACAGGGCTTCTTTGAAGGCCGCCCCCTCGACCTGTCCCCTTCAGCGTGCCGCCGAACACCCCTTGATCGGGAGAGCTGCGTGCTCGCTTCCCCCTGGGGGGGAGGGGGGGCGCCCGCCGTGACTTCCGCCCCTCGGGCTCCAGTCTCGCGCGCGCGCTGGGCGAGGCTGTCGTTTCAACAGATGCTGAACAGCTGAGAAAACGAAGAAGAAGAAGAAGAGCCCCGTGTGAGCTTCTGAGGAACACTGAGGAACACTGTGGAACTGAGCTTCTGAAAGACAGTGTGGAACACTGTAGAAGTGTACAGGTCGCCACCCCGGCCGACATGCCCGCTGGGGATGAACTTGGCCGTCCTAAACTCGTCATCTGCGGCGTCTCCGAGCAGAGACACAATGATCACGTCCGCTGACTGAGTACGAAGGAGACGGAGCCGCAGTAGCAGCAAACGAACGGAAAACAATGCAATTAAGGACATGAACGTGCGTGCTGTCACGGTGGCCAATACCCGCCCACGCACCCTCAACGTCTCAAAACCGGCAAATTCATCTGTGCGACAATCAAAAAAAAAGCCAAACGAAAGTCCTGGACGTGCTCCCGCTTGGTGATACCGAAACCCACTACGACCGGCAGCTTTCCGCGAGGGCAGCCAAGCTTCTCAGCCGCTGCATGAACAGAGTCCACGACCCCCTTGCACTCCGCCAAGCGCTTGGCCTTGGAGTCCGCTGCCTGGGGGTGCGCGCTCTGTGTTTCTTACCTCAGAGCGCCCACGCTAAGAAAATGGAACAAAAAACGGTACACAAGGAAGCGGCACCTTGGACATTACGACCACAATTTGCAATGTCATCCGATCCGTGTACTTATTGCAATAATTTCCATCCATAACTTTATGAATATGTTTCGTTTTCTCCATGGTCTGATTGGTCTGTGCAGTAAGCATAGTAACCTGCTGGTTGTTATTAATCTAAATATCTGGCTCATCCGCTAACGGCGGACCATTAACATTCGCGTTCTGAACACACATGACAGCGTTAGTGCTCTCAATCCTTTGCGCCAGCAGCAATAACCGTACCCTAACGAATCAGAAGGATACATGGAGGAGAGCATTAAATAGTAATCCGCCAGTAAGACATGATCGACCCATAAACCTGGACAGGGACACAGCCTGTGAAGCATGGAAACGTTTCTAAGACACAAAACCTGGGCGACTGGCAACTGCAATGCTCAAGGTAACGGTGGTGATGTACTGTGCCAGGGGCTGTGCTGCACTGTGCTGTGGTGAATTGAGACGTGCCATGCCGCGTTGAACTGTGTTGTGGTCTATCGCATTCTGAATCAGGTCGTCCTTGGTGTCAGAACCCTGACCGAACTGATCTGGATAGCAGGCTCGAGCTAATTGAACGCATAGCTCGAGCGAGTTGCAGTTCAGCCGCGCGGGTTGCTCGACCAACTCGAGCTCAAGATCTGATTAAGCTCCGTAACGGGACGAACCAAGAGGGGGCGACCCCGAATCGACACGACACGCACCGAGAATGGGCGGACCCAAATGCGGCGACCCAAGACGCGACGACCTGCACCAAGGCGAACATATACAATCCGAACCGAGATTAACGCCGAACCGATCCTACCCGAAGAGAAAACGCACGAAGATTGGAAAGAACCAAGTACCCTTCGGCCCACCATCCTGGAACCACGTGGCATCTGCTAAAGAAAGAGCAGCAATCCGAGGTGCCAAGACCCCTCATCAATAACCAAGGCCGAGATCCTGGCGCAGCTTGCGATTGATCCGAGCTGTGCTGCATTGTGCTGCGTCATGCTGTGTTGAACTTCGCTGTTCTCTGCTGCGCTGTGGATCAAGCCATCCTTGGCACCCCAGTCTTGCGCGAAATAATACTGGTCTTGAGATGAAGCTGCCTACGCCCATGGCTCGCCCAAAGCAGGTTGCAGTCGAAACGGGCGGGGCACTCGACAAGCTCGAAGTCAAGATCCGATTATGTTCCGAAGTGGGGCGAACAGAACGGGGGGCGAACCCAAACCAAAAGCAAAAGCATCGACACGACGACAAGGCCCCCACTCGACACGTCCTCAAATAATGTAAAAGCAGCGTGTCGCGAGAGACAGTCTCAACACATCCTGCCGAAGGAACTACTACTACTAGTACTACTACTACTACTGCTACTACTACTTCTACTACTACTACTACTACTACTACTACTACTACTACTACTACTACGACTACTACCACTACTACTACTACTACTACTACTACTACTACTACTACTACTACTACTAACTAACTACTACTACTACTACTACTACTACTACTACTACTACTACTACTACTACTACTACTACTACTACTACTACTACTACTACTACTACTACTACGACTACTACTACTACTACTACTACTACTACTACTACTACTACTACTACTACTACTACTACTACTACTACGACTACGACTACGACTACTACTACTACTACTACTACTACTACTACTACTACGACTACGACTACGACTACTACTACTACTACTACTACTACTACTAATATAATAATAATACAACTACTACTACTACTACTACTACTACTACTACTACTGCTACTACTACTATTACTACTACTACTACTACTACTACTACTACTACTACTACTACTACTAACTACTACTACTACTACTACTACTACTACTACTACTACTACTACCACTACTACACCACTTCTACTACTACTACTACTACTACTACTACTACTACTACTACTACTACGACTACTACTACTACTACTTACTAACTACTAACTACTACTACTACTACTACTACTACTACTACTATACGACTACGACTACTACTTACGACTACGACTACTACTACTACTACTACTACTACTACTACGACTACTACTACTACTACTACTACTACTACTACTACTACTACTACTACTGCAGCTGCTGCTGCTGCTGCTGCTGCTGTTGCTGCTGCTACTACGGCTACTACTACGACGACGGCTACTACGACTACCTCCGCTACCACGGTTACTACTACTACTGCTGCTACTACTACGACTACTACTACTGATACTACTACTACTACTAATACGACTACTACTACTACTACTACTACTACTACTACTACTACTACAACTAGCACTACTGCTGCTACTACTACTCCTACTACTACTACTACTACTGCTGCTACTACTACTACTACTACTACTACTACTACTACGACTACTACTACTAGTACTGCTACTACTGCAAATAATACTACTGCGACGACTACTACTACTACTACTACTACTACTACTACTACTACTACTACGACTACTACTACTATTACTACTACGACTACTACGAATACTACGACTACTACTAGTATTACTACTACTACTACTACTACTACCACTACTACTACGACTACTTCTACTACTAGTAAGGCTAAATTGGCGGTGGCTCTCCCGATTGGCACTTCGACCGCAGTCTTCCCCGCGCGTGCCAACTGTGAGATCGGAGGGGATGGATTGCTTCCCGAAGTAAGCGGTGTGCCAACTGAGCGGTGTGTCCACGAATTGTTTCCCCCTCCCGAAGTACGGCTCCGCTTAGCAAGCCTAGTCGGTGAATATCGTCGTCGTGCTACCACGAAGAACGATGTCTAAGGAACACGGTGGCGTTTCCGGCCGTGGCGGACCTCGGCCACGAACGGGCCTCGGCCACGAATGGGTTCCCCGACCTCGATCCGGGGAACTTGCCGAAAGCAAGAGCCCCTGCCGAACCTCAAATGTCCCTTATCTCACAAGCTTCGCTGCGAGAGGAAGAGAGAGAGAGAGAGACATAGAGAGAGAGACATAGAGAGAGAGAGAAACAAAAAAAAATGGCGACGTACCCAACCCTTGCGCAATGCGGGGCATAAGTACATCAGGATTGCCACAACGGGGGCGATGACGTAACATGGACGCATGTGATTTTGCGCGCAGCAATCGGAAGGCTCGCAGGCCCCCGATCAAGATCTAAGGGATACGTAATAACAAATCACCCTCATTGGCTGTGCCATGCGCCCGTTGCACCCAACGTATCCCGCAGCAGCTCTTGAGAGCCCCCGAGGGATACGTGTAGGCGCAACGTTATGGCCATCGCCCGGAAGATGGTCTGTTTCACAAACCACCCCCGTTGGCTGTGCCATGCGCCCGTTGCGCCTAACGTATCCCGCGGTAGCTCTCCAGAGCCCCCCCAGGGACGGCGAGGTCCCGCTCAGATCCCCGCGGTGCCTCACTCCGCAGGGCCCACCAGCAGCCCTCGAAAGTGGCGGCAGTGTCGCAGATCGCAGACCCCCAGGGACGGCGCGGTCCCGTTCAGATCCCCGCGGTGCCCCACTCCGCAGGACCTACCAGCAGCCCTCGAAAGTGGCGACAGTTTCGCAGATCGCAGCCCCCCAGGGACGGCGAGGTCCCGCTCGGATCCCCGCGGCGCCTCACTCAGCAGGACCTACCAGCAGCCCTCGAAAGTGGCGACAGTGTCGCAGATCGCAGCCCCCAGGGACGGCGAGGTCTCGCTCAGATCCGCGCGGTGCCTCACTCCGCTGGACCCACCAGCAGCCCTCGAAAGTGGCGACAGTTTCGCAGATCGCAGCCCCCCAAGGCCGGCGATGTCTGGCTCAGATCCGCGCGGCGCCTCACTCCGCAGGACCCACCAGCAGCCCTCGAAAGTGGCGACAGTTTCGCAGATCGCAGCCCCCCAAGGCCGGCGAGGTCTGGCTCAGATCCGCGCGGCGCCTCACTCCGCAGGACCCACCAGCAGCCCTCGAAAGTGGCACCGTTCGCAGATCGAAAGTGGCGACCGTTTCGCAGATCGCAGCCCCCCAGGGACGGCGAGGTCTCGCTCAGATCTGCGCGGTGCCTCACTCCGCTGGACCACCAGCAGCCCTCGAAAGTGGCGACAGTTTCGCAGATCGCAACCCCCCAGGGACGGCAAGGTCTCGCTCAGATCCGCGCGGTGCATCACTCCACAGGACACACCAGCAGCACTCGAAAGTGGCGACAGTTTCGCAGATCGCAGCCCCCCAAGGCCGGCGAGGTCTCGCTCAGCTCACTCCGCAAGACCCACCAGCAGCCCTCGAAAGTGGCGACAGTTTCGCAGATCGCAGCCCCCCAGGGACGGCGAGGTATCGCTCAGATCCCCGCGGTGCCTCACTCCGCAGGACCTACCAGCAGCCCTCGAAAGTGGCGACAGTTTCGCAGATCGCAGCCCCCCAGCGGTGCCTCACTCCGCAGGACCCACCAGCAGCCATCGAAAGTGGCGACAATTTCGCAGATCGCAACCCCCAAAGGACGGCGAGGTCTCGCTCAGATCCGCGCGGTGCCTCACTCCGCAGGACCCACCAGCAGCCTTCGAAAGTGGCGAGAGTTTCGCAGATCGCAGCCCCCCAGGGACGGCGAGGTCCCGCTCGGATCCGCGCTGTGCCTTACTCCGCAGGACCCACCAGCAGCCCTCGAAAGTGGCGACAGTTTCGCAGATCGCAGCCCCCCAGGAACAGCGAGGTGTCGCTCAGATCCGCGCGGTGCCTCACACCACAGGACCCACCAGCAGCCCTCGAAAGTGGCGACAATTTCGCAGATCGCAGCCCCCCAGGGACGGCGAGGTCTCGTTCAGATCCGCGCGGTGCCTCACTCCGCAGGACCCACCAGCAGCCATCGAACGTGGCGACAGTTTCGCAGATCGCAGCCCCCCAGGGACGGCGAGGTCTCGCTCAGATCCGCGCGGTGCCTCACTCGGAAGACCCACCAGCAGCCCTCGAAAGTGGCAACAATTTCGCAGATCGCAGCCCCCCAAGAGATCCGCGCGCCTCACTCCGCAGGACCCACCAGCAGCCCTCGAAAGTGGCGACAGTTTCGCAGATCGCAGCCCCCCAGGGACGGCGAGGTCTCGCTCAGATCTGCGCGGTGCCTCACTCAGCAGGACCCACCAGCAGCCCTCGAAAGCGGCGACAATTTCGCAGATCGCAGCACCCCAGGGACAGCGAGGTGTCGCTCAGATCCGCGCGGTGCACTCCGCAGGACCCACCAGCAGCCCTCGAAAGTGGCGACAATTTCGCAGATCGCAGCCCCCCAGGGACGGCGAGGTCTCGCTCAGATCCGCGCGGTGCCTCACTCCGCAGGACCCACCAGCAGCCCTCGAAAGTGGCGACAATTTCGCAGATCGCAGCCCCCCAGGGACGGCGAGGTCTCGCTCAGCTCCCCGCGGTGCCTCACTCCGCAGGACCCACCAGCAGCCCTCGAAAGTGGCGACAGTTTCGCAGATCCCAGCCCCCCAGGGACGGCGACCACAGGGGGGGGCGGGAGAAGGACGCGACCACACCCCTCTATTCAAAACGAACACCCAACCAAGGAGGGTTGGGGGAAAAAAAGAAAGAGATGTGGAACGATAGGGGAGGCACCGCTGTTACCATCCTCACCCTTGCGTTGAAGCTTTCGATCGCCAAACAGCAGCAACAAAAAAACATTCCCCATGACAGATTGGCCTCAGAATCCCCCCGGAATCCGTGCGCAATCCGAACCCCACCCATACACCAGAGTTCATCCGATGCTGTGGCTGGTTCGTACCCCGCGCACGGCCTTTCCCAAAATGCCTGCGCTCCAAGATCTTTGAGCGCCCTCCATCACGCGTCAACATGGGCAGGATGGGAGAGAAACAGAGAGAGAGAGAGAGGGAGACGCACACGCAAGAGGACGGAAAGACAGACAGCCTGCAAGAACGGTAATTGGGGGGAGGGAAACACTGGCGGCGGCAAGATAGCAACCGCCGACAGAGGAAGGGAGAGGCAGGAGAGGCAGGAGAACGGACGCAGCGCTGCAGGACGAGAGGGAGAGCAGGCCCCGAGGGGCGGGAGGGAGACGAGGCAGGCACCGCGGAGCACGGGTGCGACGGCAGGCGAAGACCCTCTGGACACCAGACGCGGGGGGTGAAGAGGCAGCAGCCGCGCCCCAGCGAGGGCCTCGCTGTCGCGGGCGCCCGTGGTGCCCAGCAGCGACACCACGTAGACCATGCCCGGCGACGGCGTGAGGGCCTCGGCACGCTCCCCCCCCCCCCCGCACGAAAGCGCGCGGCTGGGCCCACGCGCCAGGGACAGCCGATGCGGCCGACGAGCCTCCTCGCCCTCTCCCCCCTCGCCACCCCCCCCCGAGGGTGGAGAGGGCCACGTTCGAAGGGGGCGAGGGGAATGGGGATGGTGCGAAAAAAGAAGGCAGATTCGGAGATTCGGAGAAGGAGAAGAATGACTGAGCGCCTGGGTGTTTTTGTTGCTCTCCGAGGGCCAAACAGGGCCCGCGCGTGCGCAGGAATCCCTCCCGCGGGCCACGCCCCGGCCGCCCTCGCGGGCCGCCGCCGCCGCCGCCCGCTCTCCTTCTCGCCGCCAGGCCCCCTGGCTCGCGCCTGCGCCAGGTCACCGAACCCGTGCGCGCGGGCGACAGCCTCCAGGGGGCGGCATGCTGAGCACGGCGTCTCGCTCCGAGCGGGCGGAAGAGAACCATTGGATAAGGAAGCCAAGGTCTGGAAGACAGGTGGAACTCCGATCAAGGACCGGCCATGGATGTCACAGCCGCCCTGGTCAGATAGGGGATCCCCCAGGGTCTGAAGCCTCCTGGGGGCATTCCTGAACCAACGCCCCCACCGTATCGAAGACAACCCGTGCCACGATGCGGTCCCTCCACTGTGAGAAACGTGAAAGGAGGGGGTTGTCGTCGAAGTTGCGTCGACGTGTGTTGCCTGGCCTGCCTCAAACCAGGGACTTGTGCGGAGGCGGAGACCGTGTCGCAAAAGTGTCCTGCGCTGTGGGTCGTTTTCGGCCGCTCGCGCGCCAGGGCGCCGAGCTCCGCCACAGAACGCGCCTGCGAACGTAAAAGCGCTGGGCGTGTCCCCGACGCGGCACGAGCATCCTCCCGCTGCCCGGGCTGGGCACGCCTGGCCAAGAAGTCCCGCTCCACGGCACCAGGAGCTTCACAAAAAAGAGACCCGCAGCGACGCATCGATGGAAAAATCCTGCCGAGACATCGGGCCCGTCCCGCGTCCAAGGGTCCGGCACGAAGAGCGCACGGGCTCTGACCCCATGGCCCAAAAGGCGCCTCGTGGCCCGAGCAACCAGCGCCTTCGTTTGCCGTTCCCTACACGCCTGGCACGAAAGTCGAGCAGCCGGTCTCTCTATCTCTCGTTCTCTCTCTCTTTCTCTCTCTCATGTTCGACCGGTTGATTCTCACTGCGGCACCATAGAGTGGACGACACATGACCAAAAGGAGAGCTGGCAACATGATGCGGTGATATTGTAGGGTTCGGCGCCAGTCGAATTTCACCAAGCACCACATCTGGGAACGCATATGCCCTACACCTAAAAGGGAAACGAGACAGAGCCAAGGTGACGCCGTGTCGCCGTCGTCGTCGTCGTCGTCGTCGTCGTCGTCGTCGTCGTCGTCGTCGTCGTCGTCGTCGTCGTCGGTCGTCGGTCATCGCCGGCTGCCAGGATCCCGAGTGAAAACTGCCTGCATACCCTTGCCAGCCCATTCAGCCCATTCAGGAACGCTGCCAATGAGAGCTGATTGGCAACGGGAAGAAGAAACACATACAGCGAAGCAAAGCGAAAAGGAACAGGAGGAAGGGGGTGAGGACGAGGTGAAGAGGACGAAGACGAGGAGGAAGGGGGGGAGGAGGAGGACGAGAATCTGACGACCATCTTGGGGTCTGCTAAAGGCACTATTGATCTCCTTTGTGGCTCTCTAGCGGCTCTCTTGGAGCTCTTTTTGGAAGGTATTGGGGCTCTTTTTGGAGATCATCGGGGCCTCCTGGGGCCTCTTAGGTGCCTCTTGGGTGCTTCGTTTTTTCGGGTAGACAGCACGAGGAAAGTGATGCGACGGCAGACCCGACACAACAGCGCCCACCAAGCGCAGCAGCGCAGCGCAATGCCGCCCTCCAAAAATGCAGCTCAAGGCAAGGTGCTTGACAACGTCCGGCTGGCAAGCTAAATTCAGATTGCGATAGTTGTTTTTCGCCCCTGCGATTCCGACACCACCGAATGACCCCCGTCGGGCCACCAACATTTCTAGAGTCTAGAGTCCGCACGCGCGCACCCTGGCGCGCCCCACCACGCGACACACTTTAAAAAGATAAGAATATGTCAGTGGCCCCTTTGGCGGCGCGACAATATTTCTAAAAAATCTATGAGCATGTCGGGGCCATTGTGTACATTTTGGTTGCACCGGCCTCTCCGCGGAACAAGGCCGAGCTCGCCGGACGAAGACAGGAAGAGAGGAACAAGGAGGACGAGGGGGGACAAGACGAAAAGCCCAGAAGCGACAACGCCAGGAACAAGAGCCAAGGAGGCGACACGCAACGAGGGGAACAAGACGATAAAGAGGCAGAAAGACAAGACAAAGAGGACGAACCAGCCGTGCTGCGGGGCGGAAATGCGAGCGGTTATACCACAGGAAAACGACTCCTGTGGACAATACAACTTCTGGGAGTGCCAGTGATACCACGATGCCGCCACATGCTGGTGCCCGGAGCGGGAACCTTGCCCTAGCTTCAACAAGATTTCGCCGCAACGGTTTGGACGGCCACGCGGGGGGGGGGGAAGGAGGAAAGGAGGAGGAGGAAGAGGGAGGAGAGACGGTCGCACGAGGCCCTCGCCGAAAATGAAGTACACCGCTGCCCCGCGAAGAAGAGCATGACGCGCATAGGGATGAGAAAGTAGTCGCCGTACCGGAGAGAAGACGTCGACGAAGTAAAACAATTGACTCGTCAGCTCTGCATCGCCACTGGCACAGTAAGGAACCCGCGTCTTGGACACCACGCGCCTGCACCCCGCCCCCGGAGACGGTGCGGAAGATGGCGTAAAGACCCGGACTCATGCGAATGATCTCCTGGTTAGACATGCCGTCAGCAAGCAGGACGAAGGCTTCGCGAGAGCGCAGCCCAGGTGCCACGCCGAGGCCACGAGGCCACGAGGCCAGCGCCCACTGCCAGAAAACCTGGCACCGGCAGTAGTGTTCCAGGCTGTCCTGTGCATCCACGCGGCCCACGCAACCAAGCTTGCAAGTCCGCCCCCAGCCATGTGGCGCATCCTTCGCGTAGTCGCCCAACCATTCCACCAAGTCCTGAACACTGCAGCACGTGCACGTGGAGGGCTGTGCGAGGCCACTACCTGCAATCGCTTGTGCGCACGGCGCGCTACAGTGCCAGGCGGCCCCTTCAAGCCCCATTTCGCGAGCTTCTCTCTCAAACGCTGGTCGGCATAATACGGGTGTTCAGCCGCTTGCCGGATGAGTTTCTAGGCAACTGCCTGGTAGGACGACCCTGGCTGCCCTCTCAACGCCTCCCGAATGCTCCACCTCGTCACCCCTAGTCCCGAGGCGCGCAAGTCTGCCTGAGCAAGCACAGAGAAACAACATTTGAGATGCCACGGCCCGAACGGCAGCCCCCCGCACTCCACCTGCAGATCTGCCAGCTCCGCCGCGCGCGCTACAATCCGGCGCAACCTTCTCAACGACCCGCAGCTTGGCCGAGAATGAAAGCCATGCCGGGTCAACGAACTGCATCGGCCAATAGCAACCGTCCGCGAGGTGCAGCAGGTCGTCTGCCATGGCCTGGCAAACCGGCCCAGGAGCAAGAGCACGCAGGACTTGATTGAAGCAGTCTGTGATGTCGTAGCTGTCCGGCTCCAGCTGCATTACAAATGACAGCACAGGGAGCACGTACATGTAGAACGCCCTAATATTGTAGAACAGGCCTAGATGAAAGGACGCCCACTGTGCCGCCCGAGCGCAGAACTTCTCCAGCGGTTTGTCCCACGATTTCCCTTCCGCTCCCGGACACAGCATAAAGCCGAATATTTCCCAGACGAAGCAACCTTGACCAACGCCATGATGGGCAAGTAAATCTCAGCGATCAGCGTGCGCAGTCTGCTAGCACACGAATACTTCCAGAGAGGGATGACAACCGTTTTTCCCCACATCCAAAGTGGGGTTCTTGTTTTCTCTGGACACCCCGCGCAGGAACAGGAACCCACCATCATCATCATCACTCATTCCTCTCTCACTCACTCATCATCCCTCACACACTCACTCACTCACTCACGCACTCACTCACTCACTCACTGACTCATCAGCACTCACATATGACGATCACGAATGTGCGCGTGAGAGAGTGTGATGATGATCATCATCATCACCAGTCAGTCAGACAGGCAGTCAGTCACACACTCACTCGCCTTGGGTTTCGTCTGTGAGTGAATTATGAGGAAGTCTCAGGCGGGAGCCCCCTCTCTATGGGGCCCGCGGATTATCTTACTAATCCGAGCGGGTCATCGGGATCCTATAACTGTCGTCACTTTTGGGCTCCTCAAGCCTGAATTTGGAGGAAGTATGAGGCAGGGGCCTCGCCTGTGAGTAAATCGCGAGGAGTCTCAGGCGGGAGCCCCTCCCTATGGGGCCCGCAGATTATGTTACTAATCCGAGCGGGCCATCGGGATCCTGTAACTGTCGTCACTTTTGGGTTCCTGAGGCCTGAATTTGGAGGAAGTCTCAGGCGGGGGCCCCGCATGTGAGTAAATTGCGAAGAAGTCTCAGGCGGGAGCCCCTCCCTATGGGGCCCGCAGATCATGTTGCTAATCCGAGCGGGTCATCACGATCATGTAACTGTCGTCACCTTTGAGCTCCTGAGGCCTGAATCTGGAGGAAGGCTCAGGCGGGAGCCTCGTCTCTGAGTGAATTGCGAGCAAGTCTCAGGCGGGAGCCCCCTCCCTATGGGGCCCGCAGATCACGCTACTAATCCGAGCGGGTCATCGGGATTCTGTAACTGTCGTCACTTTCGGGGCTCCTGAGGCCTGAATCTGGAGGAAGTCTCCGGCGGGGGCCTCGCCTGTGAGTAAATTGCGAGGAAGTCTCAGGCGGGAGCCCCTCCCCATGGGGCCCGCAAATCACGTTACTAATCCGAGCGGGTCATCGGGATCCTGTAACTGTCGTCACTTTTGGGTTCCTGAAACCTGAATCTGGAGGAAGTCTCAGGCGGGAACTCGGGGGCGCACAAGGTGCGCCGCTCGGGGTTCACCCTGACGCACGCGTCCTACCTGACCTCCACGCTGTCGCAGGGCCAGACGCTACGCAAGGGCGTCATCATCGACTGCGCGAGAGACGAGGACGCTGGCCGCACGGGCATGTCGGATGAGCGGTGGTGGCTGCACCTCTACGTCATGTTCTCCCGCGCCACGTGCATGCGGAACATGCTGATCCTGCGGCCGCCGCCGCGGGAGTTCCTGGAGCGAGGGCCGCCGGCGTCCTTGCGGAAGGCGTTGCTGAGGTTCGACAAGAGAGCGGTTTTGTCCAGGGCGGAGGCGGACCAGCTCGCGGCAAAGCTGGGTTTCGTGCCGCCTCCCGCCTGAGCGTGGCTGCGCCCCGCTCGAAGCCCGCGGGGTTGTCCCAACGGTTTGGTTTTGCGCGCCAACGGCTCGCGGGGTTGTCCCGACAGCCTGGCCCGCGGGGTTGCCCCAACGGCTGCGCGACGCGGCCATCAGAGAACGCGCCAGTCCAGTGCTGGCCGAGGCGGCGACGGCGCCGAGGAACATCGACATGCTTGCCCCGCCCAGGGGGAGGGGGAGGTGCACGTAGAGAAGCGGCAGGAGGAAGATGAGGAGGGGGAGGGTATGGGGGAGGGCGATGATAAGGAGGAGGTGGAGAAGGAGGAGGGGGAGGTAGACGGAGGGGGAAGGGAGAAATAGAAGAAGGAGGGAAAAGAGAGAGCAGAGGAGAGGGCGAGAGGAGGGTGTTTGCCATGGCCAGGAGGAAAGGAAGAAGGGCACGCAAAACAGATTATCATGTGGGGTCCTTCCGTCGGAGTAATTCGACGTTGAGCTGTAGGCCTGATATACTAGCATACTCGAGGAACGCCCTGCCGATACAAGGGAAAGAAATTGTATAATCGCTCACCACCACCGCAGTATCGTCCGCAAACGCACGGACAAGTTCCCCAGCACCCGAGTGCAAGAATATGCGGCGAAACACAATATCAGCACAGAGTACAAATTGCAACGGAGATAACGGGCACCCCTGGCGCACCCCACTGCGCACATCCACGCTTTCAAAAATACATCTGCCGATCCTGATCCAATGCTTGTTGCCCGTGTAGAACAAGCGCAGCGCGTCGACATAGCAAGCCCGCAACCCGATAGCCACCACCACTTCCCACATGTAGTCGTGAGACAGACTGGGGAACGCGACCTTGAAGCCGAACAGCACGATGGCGCCCCGTCGCGACGATATGCTGATCTTCTGCGCAGCGAAGTCCACGTCGAGCACGTTGCGAAGCATCTGCCTGCCTGGCAGAAGCCAGTCTGGGATGCCGACACCTAGTGAGCAACCTTCCTTTCGAGCGCCACGCGGAAGATCGAGGCAATGTTTCTGTTAGAAGCGTCGACAATCGACAGCGGACGGGTACTGGCAGGATCGTGCACTTCCACTCCCTCGAGCGGGTCGCCGCGGCCTTTTGGATGACAAATAAGAAATGCCCTATTGAAGTCGTGCGGCGGCACGACAGTACCGTTGATCATGCCAATCACGATGTCGAGAAACACAAGTACGAGGATATCGGCAAACCTTGAATAGACAGCAAACGGTATACCATCCCGACCACGCGCAAACTTGGGCAGGAGCGAAAAAAACGTGCCGCACGTCCTCCAGCGTCGGCAGGGGGTCCGCCAAGTCCACGCGGAGCTTATCTGTGAGCTGGTCGAACCATTGGCGACGCCGCGAAGCACTGGTATGCTTGTGGTCGAAAGCGGGTTGCCAGTATGCAGTCAGCTCCGAAGCGATATCTTGCGGTTATGATGATATGCCTCCGCTGCGTGCCTGGACGGCCGAAAGACTGCCAGTAGCGCCAGGAAGTAGCCTCCGAAGAGAAGAAAAGATGCTCTCTTTCCTCTGCTTGTACCAAACTCCGGCAGTTCGTCGCGCAGCCGTTTCAGCTCGTCCACGCGCTCTTTGAAGGAAACGTGCCCGAACTCATGTACATGGGACAGTAAGTCCTTGTATTCCTGCGTAGCTACAGCGCCCCGGTCGGCCCGGACGGACCGAAGACGAGGACACGCAGCCTGTATGCGAAAAGCATCATTCCAGTCATTGCGGCCCAACGCTCTGAGAAAACCGATGAATGCCGAAAGTTTGCCTTCCGTGCTGGATGCTGGAGCGCTCTGGACCATTTTCCTCGTGTACCTGGCAGCTTTCTTCACTGCGTGTTTGAACAAGCTCAGCTTGGCAAAACCATAACCTGAACACCTTAATGATTCGAACTGGAAGTCGGCGAAAACCTCCTGACAGAAAAGCTCGTGTGAATAAATCCAGCTGGGCACTTGGAAGATGGAGGCCTCCTGCCTGCATGTCAAAGCAAAAGACACGGGTCGATGTGAAGATAAATCAGGCCTACGATACAATACATGGCCCTGCACGGCCCGAGTGTGGATGACAGAAGGGTACAGGGAGGAATACACACGCTCAATACGCGAGAAAACAATACCCGCTTCACATGTGAAGTACTCTTCGGCCCACTGCTCCTCCCAAGCCCTGGCTGCAGGAAGGTCCCCGCCAAGAGACCAGACACCATCAGATTTCAAGAAACGGTCAGACGCCACATGGACAAAGTTGAAATCTCCCGCAATAATTGTGTGGGCCTGGGGGTCGATTGCATTCCCCATAGCGCAGATGTGGCACACCTCAGAGCAGTGGTTCGCCAGATCGAGATAAACACCGAAGATGTGCAGCACCCTGTCAGGGCCACTTAACTTCAGACATATGATCCTGCCTTCCACCACTACCTCCTTCCACCTCAAGATAAAGGGAAGCGCTCTGGTGACCGTACCGGATCGACACCTGAGAGACAGAAGAAGTTGGAGGATGAGCTGGAGGGATCGGAGGCTAAAGCAAGTGACGCAATGGACGGGATCATGGTCGCAGCCGGTCCACCACCATGGTTTCAGGATTTCGAGTCCCGCCTTTCGACGCAGCTCGCAGGTATCACGTCCGACCTGGCAGGCGTCAAAGGCATGATCGACCAGGCGAGGATCGAGGCACAGGATGCAAGGAGAGCGGCAGAGGAAGCTCAAAAGAAAGTAGATAACATGGAGATGGAGGTTGAGGGCATCCGGAACGACCTGGAGGAGTTGTACATTACCAGGAAGGAGGTGGAGGACATGTTGAGGGACCAATTGACGGAGGAGTGGACGAAGGAGGCGTTCTTGAAGGATTTGGGAGGGCTGGTTAAGGAGGAGGAGTTGCCCGAGTTGGTGGCGGAGGTCTTGCGGAAGACCGGAGGTTCTACGCCAAGGGCAGGCAGCTGGGGTCCAGGGATGAGGGCGCCTGCTGAGAAGTCCGGGAAGGAGCTCGAGCGCACAATGGTGATCGGGGGTTTCGAGCGGGACTCGATGGGCTCAGAGATCCAAGATGGAATCAAAGCAGGCTACGGGGATACGGACGGCAACGTGGAGGGCTCCGAGGAGATCTTGGTCCGGAGCCGTCGGAGCAGCATAGGTTTCATCAGGTTCAAGAGCGCCCAGGGCAAAACATATTTTTTGACGAATCTCAAGGAGAAGGGGGATATTATGGTGAATGGCCGCAGATTGTGGGCGAACGACGAGAAGGACGAGATCACACGCAAGAAGGAATCGTCGGTGGCTACGTTGGTGAAGGAGTTAAAGACGCATCCTGAAGCTCACCCCGGGGTGGCTGAACGAGTAGACCGTTCGCACGCCAGGGGCATAGTCTGGATGGACAAGACGAGGGTGGGAGAGTGGGACCGGCACCGGGAGGAGTTCAAGGTATCTGTGATCGACACTTCTAAGCTCAATCTCGGCTTTTCCGGCGAGGACATCATCAAGCAACGGCGTGGCGAAATGGGCTTGCAGGAATAGGGGTTACTGCAGCATGTACTTTGGGGATCTGCCTCCGAACCAGTACCTGGTTACGGCCGTCATCATCAAGGACCTTTTACTACTTTTTTTTTTCAGAGGCGCGAGGGAGACACCGCACACGCCCGCTTGCTGCCCATCTCGCACATCGTGCCGGGGAGTCCGGGGGCCACGCCACCCTGAATCGAAAACAGCCCAACAGGACGTGATGACGGCAGATCCGCTTCCCCCCGAGGGTCATCATCAAGGACCTATTATTCCTCCTGCTTTCCTCCGCCGAGTTCGTGGGCCGCCTCCTCCAGACGGAGAGCCCAGCGCCGCTCCGCTCCGTTTTTACCTGCACCGTTCGCCGGGCCACTGCGGGGAGCGGCTTGGAACTGCGAGTCCCTTTTCGCATGCGGCCGCGGGGATACTCGCAAGAGAGCTCTGGATACTGCTACTGCCCATGACTTTATGATCCTTGCGGAGACTCGGGAGACGCCCGAGCGCAACAGCACGTTGGATGAC
This sequence comes from Prorocentrum cordatum, assembly GCA_963575745.1. NCBI lineage: Eukaryota > Dinophyceae > Prorocentrales > Prorocentraceae > Prorocentrum > Prorocentrum cordatum. The sequence continues at coordinate 120,822 of CAUYUJ010020142.1, read as the reverse complement.
AGTGTGCTGCCTGGTGTTCTGTACCATTCGACATACATCAATCAGTTCAGTGGTGGTGTCGGCATTTTGATTCGCGAAGCTTTTCAACAACAGATTTAGATTGTGATAATAATCGCCTGAATGCTATCTACTTTACTTCATTCGACGATGCCCGTCTCGGCGTCGTCGCCGCCGCCGACAACATCCTTGCCGGCGCCCGCGTTTTCCGGCAACGTTGTTGTGACGCGCCAAGGCCTCTGCACGAGAACCGTCACGAACGGCTTTCCCTTTTCCTTGCGAGCAGCCTCCAGCTGAAGGTTTACGCGCTCCAAGAACTGCTCGGCATTGCCGTGCCAGAGAACGCTGTTCACCTTGGCAATGTGATCGCCGACCTGGATGTCGGTAAACGGATTCTGCTTGTTCCAGTCGTGCACCACACCCACATTTCTAATCTTTTCGACCGTAATTGGGGCCGTCTCGTCGTCCGAGCTAAGGTGCCAGCCCATCATCTGACCGTTCACTACCGGCAGCCGAATGTAGAATTCATTAGAGAATGGCCAGCCCTTGTCCTCCTCGAAGGCGTCCGTAACTCCAACACGCCTCCTCAGGAAAAGTGATATGTTACCAGTTGCCTTTGATTTGGAATACTGCTCGTTTGGGCGCTTCTCGAATGAGGACGAGTCTTGTCGCCCGCCACAGGACACTGTTCACCTTGACAATAACGTCTCCAGGCAAGATCTTAGAGTCTGGGTGCGCCTGGTTGTGCTCGCACACCACGCCGTTGCTGCGGGCCTTAGAGACAGTAAGTGGAAACTCCTCCTCGCTGTGACTCAGCTGCCAACACAAAATCTGTCCCTCGCCAGCGGGCAGCGTGACGGTCCACTCTTTCATGATCGGCTGGACCAGACGCCTTTGCATGACAAGATGGAATGCTTTGTTGCCAGGCATCTGGGCCCTGTAAGGGCGCGAGATGTTCAATTCCTTGTCGATGCGGTCGGCGAACTTCTTGGTATTGCCATGCCACAGGACGTCATTCAACTTCAGGATGGTATCGCCGACACGCACCATGGCATTAGGATGTGCTTTGTTGTAAGCATCCAGAAGGATAGCCCGTCCGGTTTGTTCGACGACGATTGGTTCCGCGTCACTGCTTTTGTTGAGGTGCCAGCCCAACGGACAAGCGTGTGTCAGAGCGAGCTGGACGGAGTACTGCTTCGTGTACACCTGTTCCTCCGGCGTGTCATTCACCGACCTCGGCCTCCGGATGCTGAGCTTGAGGACATTTTCATAGCCGGGAGTCCCAGCGAGCTCCGACTTTCGCGCAGCTGTGAACTGTGCCTCGAGGCGATCTTCAAAGATCTTAGAATTGTGATGCCAACCGATGTGGTTCACCTGGAGGATCTCGTCGCCGGCGAGTATCTTCGCGTCGGGGTGTACCTTGTTGCACCTGGCCACAAGACCAGTGTTGCGCATTTTCTCGATGGAGATTGGTATCCAGTCCACCGTCACATTCAACTTCCATCCAATGGCCTGGTTAGTGAGGCACCAGGGAGCACGCCTTTGAGAGGAATCTCAGCTACGAAATCTTTCGAATACAACTGATTGCGCAGATCTTCGCGCTGTGATTGGGCACGGTGCTCCTTATTCTTCCTGGGGCGCTGGATAGTTAAAGTCAGGACGTTCCTTGCGCCAGGCAACTGGGCCCTGGATGCCAAAAACTGGCCCTTGATGCGGTTCGCGAACGTTCCTGCATTACGGTGCCACATTATATCATTCACCTTCATGATTTCGTCGCCGACCATGACGGCCTTGTCTGGATGCAGCCTGTTCCAAGCTTCGAGGATGCCCGTCTTTTTGACCTTCTTGACAGACACGGGCTCGAAATCAGTGTCCAGGTTCAGCACGACGCCGACCGATTTCTTCTCCTTGAGGACATCAGACATGCCGAGGTCCACCACGAACTCCTTGTCGAACTTGGAGGCATGCAGGGCGGCGCGCTCCTGCGGGGAGAACGTCACCGACACCTCCGAGCCTCCTCCCAGGGGCTCCTCCTCAGTGGCACCCGTCTGTGCGCCATCGGAATTTCACGCGGCGGTGGATTGCGATGTCGAGGCGTGCCTCGAGGGAATCGCCTGTCTCTGTCTTCAGAGCTACGGCAGGCACGGCAGCGGTGACGAGCAGGACGGTGAGCCGAAAGAGTGCTATTGCATCAGTTCGGCAGCGCAATGCATTGCGGGATGCTGGGAGTCTCAGGAAGGTGCGGTTAAACGAATTGCCCCCGTCGAGTATGGCTTGAGCCGGAATGGCTACGGGGTGCCTCTTGGGGGCCGATGAGGGGCCTCTTCGAGGCCTCTTGGGAGCCTTGGACGGCTTCTTGGAGCCATCGTGGAGGCCATCAATCAAAGGAGGAGGGTTGTATACCGACGTCCCCCCTCAAGAGCCATCAAAATCGCTTCTCGGGGCGCTCTTGGGGCGCTCTTGGGGCGCTCTAAGACGCTCTTGCGGCTGTCTTGGAGGCCTCTTGGTCCCTTTTTGGACCATCTTGGGGCCATAGTGAGGCCTCAGAACTCCATGCAAATACTGGGAAATCTTTGTGTAGTTGGTGCTCGGGCATGCCTTTTTTCCTTGCTCTTGCGGGAACGGCGGCGGGCTCGCGCGGCTACACCAATTTCTCCGACGGTAGGACCCCGCATGAGAATTGGTTTAGCTTGGCAGGGGAGCTCCTCCTGCTCCCTTCTCCTGACCCCTTCTGCCTCATCCTTCTCCTCCTGCCTGTTCCCCTTGCCTCATTATCCTGCCTCATCCTTCTGCCTCCTCCTACTCCTCCTCCTCTTTCTGCCTCCTACTCCTCCTCCTCGTCCTACTCGTCCTCTTCCTCCTCCTCCTCCTCCTCCTCCTCCTCCTCCTCCTCCTCCTCCTCCTCCTCATCCTCATCCTCATCCTCATCCTCATCCTCATCCTCATCCTCCTCATCCTCCTCCTGCTTGTCCTGCCTCCTCCTCTTCCTCCTGCCTCCTCCTTGGGCCTGCTGCCTCCTCCTGGGGCCTCCTGGGGTCTGCTCTTGCTTCTTGGAGCTTCCTGGGGCCTCCTGGAGCCTTCCGGGGCCTCCCCGCCGGGGCCTCCCGGGCCCCAGGGTGCTTCTCTTAGGCGAGCTGTCGAGTTCGTCAGAGCTCGTAGCCTCAGTAGACGGGCCGCTGGCCTGACGCCTCATCGTCCACACGGACGGAAGCGCACTCGCCAACAGCCCGTATGCAATCGCAGTGCATGCTGCTTCACCCTGGAACCTCACGGGGCCTCCTGGGCCTCCTGGGGGGCTCCTGGGGCATCCTAAGGCCTCCGGGTCGCTCTGGGGCCTCCTGGGGCTTGTGGTGTTTCCTGGGTCCGGGGGCTCCTGAAGCTTCCTCGAATCTCTTGTGGCCGTCGGAAGCATTCAGAAGGCTCACGCTCGGTTTGCATGGTTTGCCGATGACCGCCTCGGATAGTAACATGAGGTGCGAGCCCTATAGCCTATAGGGAGGGTGCTCCCTCTCGAGACTTCTTCGCAGTCCACTCAGAAACGAGGCTCCCGCTCGAGACTGCTCGGTATTCAAGCGCCCAGGCGTCACCAAACCTGTGTTTTTCCTACAAGGTTTGCCGATGGCCGCCTCGGATCAATGAATTAACAGGCGGGCACCATAGGGAGGGGGCTCCCGCTCGAAGGTTCTTTGCAATCCTCTCACAGGCGAGGGTCCCACCTGAAACTTCCTCCGGATGCAGGCTCCCAGTTGTCACCAAACCTGTGGTTTTTCTACAAGGTTTGCCGATGGCCGCCTCGGATCAATAAATTAACAGGCGGGCACCATAGGGAGGGGGCTCCCGCTCGAAGTTTCTTTGCAATCCACTCACAGACGAGGGTCCCACCTGAGACTTCCTCCGGATTCAGGCTCCCAGTTGTCACCAAACCTATGTTTTTTTCTACAAGGTTTGCCGATGGCCGCCTCGGATCAATAAATTAACAGGCGGGCACCAAAAGTAGGGAGGGGGTTCCCGCTCGAAGCTTCTTTGCAATCCACTCACAGACGAGGGTCCCACCTGAGACTTCCTCCGGATTCAGGCTCCCAGTTGTCACCCAGTTGTCACCAAACCTGTGGTTGTTCTACAAGGTTTGCCGATGGCCGCCTCGGATCAATAAATTAACAGGCGGGCACCATAGGGAGGGGGCTCCCGCTCGAAGCTTCTTTGCAATCCACTCACAGACGAGGGTCCCACCTGAAACTTCCTCCGGATTCAGGCTCCCAGTTGTCACCAAACCTGTGTTTTGTTCTACAAGGTTTGCCGATGGCCGCCTCGGATCAATAAATTAACAGGCGGGCACCATAGGGAGGGGGCTCCCGCTCGAAGGTTCTTTGCAATCCACTCACAGACGAGGGTCCCACCTGAGACTTCCTCCGGATTCAGGCTCCCAATTGTCACCAAACCTATGTTTTTTCTACAAGGTTTGCCGATGGCCGCCTCGGATCAATAAATTAACAGGCGGGCACCATAGGGAGTGGGCTCCCGCTCGAAGGTTCTTTGCAATCCTCTCACAGGCGAGGGTCCCACCTGAAACTTCCTCCGGACTCAGGCTCCCAGTTGTCACCAAACCTGTGTTTTTCCCTACAAGGTTTGCCGATGGCCGCCTCGGGTCAATAACATAAAAGGCGGGCCCCATCAC
>CAUYUJ010020142.1:101150-111150 GCA_963575745.1 Prorocentrum cordatum | reverse complement strand
TCTGTTTCTCTGTTCCTTCTCTCCTTCTCTTCCTCCTTCTCCGTTCCTTCTCTTTCTCCGGTCCTTTTCCTCCTTCTCCAAACACAATTCCTCCTCCTCCTCGCCCATCATCAATATCCCCGTTCTGCTTTCCGTTCCCTCCTCTCTGTAGCAATGCAAAACCAAGAATACACAGTGTTTGGCGCCTTCGGAGCAAGGAAGCGCTGTGTATGTTTGGTTTGTCTGGGTGTTTTGGTCCAGGATGCAAAAGAGTCACTGTGAATGTTTTGAAATGTTTGTTTCTCTGGGCTTGGGAAGCTCAAGTGCTCCCCCCGGCCTCCGCCCCAGCACCTCCTCCTTCTCCCCCCTTCCTCCTTCCCCCTCCTTCTCCTCCTTTCCTTTCCTCCTCCCTGTTGCAAAGCAAGGAAACAAAGAATACACAGTGTTTGGCGCCCTTGGTGCAAGGAAACGCTGTGTTTTGTTGGTTGTTTCTGGTTTTTTGGGTCCAGGATGCAAAGAAACATATTGTATGTTTGGATATGTTTGATTTTTTCGCTTGGGAAGCTCAAGTGCTCCCCGCGGCCTCCCCTCCAGCGCCTCCTCCTTCTCCCCCTTCCTCTTTCCCCCTCCCTCTCCTCCTTTCCTTTCCTCCTCCTTGCTGCAAAGCAAGAGCGCCAAGAATACACAGTGTTTGGCGGACTTGGTGCAAGGAAACGCTGTGTGTTTTGGGGGGGTTCGGATGCAAGGAAACACTGTATAATGTTGGTTATTTCGGTTTGTTTGGTTTTGGAAGCTCAAGTGCTCCCTGCTCCCCCTCCCCAGCACCTACTCCCTTCTGGAACTCCAAAACCCCCCATAAAATGTTCCTTTGCATCCTTGACCAAAAAGAAATGCACAGCGCTTCCTTGCACCAAGGGCGCCAAACACTGTGTATCCTTGGTTGGCTTGTTTTGCAACAAGGAGGAGGAAAGGAAAGGAGGAGAAGGAGGGGGAAAGAGGAAGGGGGAGAAGGAGGAGGTGCTGGGGCGGAGGCCGCGGGGAGCACTTGAGCTTCCAATACCAAAAAAATGTTCCTTTGTATCCTAAACCAAAAAAACAAACAACAAAAGTACACAGCGCTTCCTTGCTCCGAGGGCGCCAAACACTGTGTATGATTAGTTTTGCGTTGTTACAGAGAGGAGGAAGCGGAAAGGAGAAGGAGAAGAAGGATGATGGGCGAGGAGGAGGAGGAATTGTGTTTGGAGAACGAGGAAAGGGAAAGGAGAAAGAGAAGGAACGGAGAAAGAGAAAGAGAGGGAACGGGGAAGCAGAGAGAGTATGATCTTGGACGGGGGGCAGCCATAATATATATATATATATACACACACGTAGCACCCCGCAGATGCGGATAAGAGTGAGAGGGCGGTGGGGACGTCAGCAGTTTGCTAGACTCTGGAGAAGCCCGCCGCAGGCGCCAACGTTTCACCAATTATACAACGAACCCGCCGCAGACGTTGATTTTTTCGTTGAACCAATGTGGATAGGTCGCGGGTGGGTCGCGGGTGGGTCGCGGGGTGGGTCGCGGGTGGGTCGCGGGTAGGTCGCGGGCGGGTCGCTGCTGGGTCGCGGGTGGATCGCGGGTGTAGAGGGCAGAAAGTCCACCCCAAAATAATCACCCCGACAAGCGAAGCTGTTTAGTAAACGCATACAAGGAATGCAGGGCAGGGCTGTTTACTGAACGCCCAGGGCCGTCTTAGTAAAATTCAAGTGTCGGGCCCACGGGGATTCCGCTCCGCTGCACCTCCCGGAGGCCAGCGAGCAGCTCAAGCTGCGCAGCTGGCAGGCCCCCAAGAGGCAGGAGGCCGAAGGCCAGAGGGACGCTGGAGGGGAGAAGCAGGGAGAAGAGCGGGTGAGGAGGAGGGAGGAAGGAGGGGGGACGAGTACCCAGCACGGGGGAAGCCCAGGACAAACAATCGGGCAGCGAGGAGGGACTGGCACGGCGGGGGGGTGGAGCAGGAGGAGGCCTCGGGGCCAAGTCGCGCCAAGAGACGCGACGCTGTGGAGGCCCGTGGGGCACCTGCTGGCATGGCGCCCCCGCATGCCGCAGCCCCCGCACGCCCGAGCTCGACAACGGCGGGCGGCCCCCCGCTCCGTCGGCCATCGGGTCGGAGAACGGCACGCCCAGCTCGATCACGTCGGCGCCCTCCTTCTCCATCTCCAGCATGGCGGGCACGGTATCCGCCTGGGCCGGCGCCGCCGGGCTCCGCCCCCAGCCACCCGCGGGCGGTCCGACGCACACACGCACACACACACAACTCCGCCCTGCGCGTGCGAGCATCCTGCGGAATGCAGATCACGCAGCACAAACAGCAAACTGGCGAGACCACCGGCGCCGCGTGCGAGAAGAAAAAACGCCCCATACAGCACCAACGATGTCGCCGCATCTGGCACGAGGAATGTTCGACAAATCCACGTACAACTACCAAGACTCGTACAACTCGGGGGCCATCGCATAGTCTGCTCGACCATCCTCGGCTCGTCGCACGTCGCTGCTGCAAGACACGACTGGGATTCGTGAATACTCGGCTTGAGTTCTGTCCGAGAAGAGGCTAGAAACACGCGCGCGCGCCTCTCATGCTTAGGTCCTTCCTAATCAAAGACGATAGCATTACCATCATCCTGTTAGTACTCTGACTTGCGCTTCCACTCGTTATCTTACTATTCCTATCCCCTCTCCGGACTTACTCCCCTCCCCTTCTTACCACCTCATCCTGTTTCGCCTTGTGTTTCCCTCGGTGTCTGCTGCTCCCACGTTCCTCTCCTCTACTTCCCCCCTGTTCGCGCGAGCGCGTCGCCGCCGCTGTAGTAGTACGAAAAAGGAGTGCGAAGGAATGAGAAAAGAGGAGTAGTGGAACGGAGTGGAGTGAGGAGTGATGGAACGGAGTGGAGTGAGACAAAATGGGTGCGATCGGGGGGGAAATAGGGAGGAGTGAATTCGAACTGGCCCCAGGAGTTGTGAATTCAAGTGGGCCCCATGATTTGGGCGTTCAAGTGGGCCCGACGTGGTCACATCGGAGGCTCCCAGAACACAAGGAGTTGTGAACTCATGTGGTCCCAGGAAAGATGTGTGAATTCAAATGGACTCTCTGGGGAGCTATCCGAAACCCCGAGGGCGCAACGATGTATGAGTTCAAGTGGGCCCGAAAGGTTCGTAAGTTCAAATGGGCCCGACCATGTGTGGTTTCAAGTGGGCCCCCCATGGCCGTATCAGAGGCACCGAGAGCGCAGTAAATTATGAATACAAGGTGCAACGCCTTGTGAACTTCAGTGGACCTCACGCGTTTCCCTAAACAGCTTGCCTGTAAATATTGTGCGTGTGGCTCGACGGGCGGGGATGGCGTTGCCGACCTCGGGAATCCGTGACTTGATGGTCTCCCGCACGGTCTCCCGTATGATCTCCAGGGGGTAAGGGCGTTGCCTCCCGCACCGTCTCCCGTATGGTATCCTGCGTGGTCTCCCCGCATAGCCTCCCGTATGGTATCCCGTGTGGCGTCCCGTGTGGTCTCCCGTGCGGTCTCCCGTGTGGACTCCCGTGTGGTCACCCGTGTAGTCTCCCGCGTGGTCTCACGTAAGGCCTCCGTGAAGCATCCCGTATCGTCTCCCCATCTTGTCTCCCGCATGCGCTCCCGCATGCTGTCCCGTATGGTTTCCCGTACTGTCTCCCGTGTGGTACCGTGGTCTCCCGACTGGTCTGCCGCGCAGACTCCCGTGTGGCCTCCCGTGCAGTCTCCCGTGTGGTCTCACGCAAGTTCTCCCGTGTGGTCTCCCGGGGGTGCGGCGCTGCCGGCACCGAAACGGTACCTCCTGCTGGTCTCTGGTAGGGTCTCCCGTGGGGTCTCCCGTGCGGTCTCCCCTTATGGTCTCCCCTGTAGTGTCTCGTGTGGTATCCCGCACTGTCTCCCGTAATGGTACACCCTGCGAAATGCTGAAGAAATCATGGGTTCAGAAATTCATAGTCTCAGAACGTGAATAAAAACCCAGAATTTCTATTCAAATCTTAGGATTTACATTGAAACATTAAGAATAATCGAGACTCTGGCCGAAAATTTAAGTTTTCTTAAGCATCGCCTAAGGTGTACTCCGTATCGTATCTGGCATGGCCTATCGCACGATCCTCCGTGCGATCTCCCGTGTGGTGTCCCGCGTGGTCTCCCGTGTCTCCCGTGTGGTCGCCCGCATGATCTCCCGCATAGTCTGCCGCACGGTCTCCTCCCTCCTCCCTCCTCCCTCCTCCCTCCTCCCTCCTCCCGCCTCCCTCCTCCCTCCTCCCTCCTCCCTCCTCCCTCCTCCCTCCTCCCTCCTCCCTCCTCCCTCCTCCCTCCTCCCTCATCCCTCATCCCTCCTCCTGTCCCGTATGCTATCCCGCACGGTATCCTGTGCGTTCGCATGTAAAAGACCGCGTACCTGTCAACTTCCTACTTCTTAAAACTGGAAGATGATGTTTGGGGCCTTCTGCAGCCAGGATGTACTGTGACTTTTGATTGGGAAGCAGGACTCCAGTGGGTCTCTCTGTTGAGTTCTGTGGGATGTCTTGGCGCTCCCTGAGGGGCGTCTTCGGGGTTGGGGGAGCTCTTCAAAATCACTTGCGGGCTTGGGGGGGGGGGCGTTTGGGGTGACCTCCCAAGGATCATAGGGCATGTTGGTCTCTCGTGGAGCTGCCCCAGATCCCTCAAGTTGGACGGTTTGGCCTTATCGGAGACACTGCGGAGAAGCTTCCTGGCTAACTCTGGCCATTTTGAGGCCGACTCGGAGCCTCGAGGGCGCATGCTGGCGGGGCTGCCTTGGGAGCATTTCTGGACCGTTTGGGGCTGGGGGGTCGTCGTGTGGTCTTTCGGGCTCGTCCTGTGGGCTTTGAGGCTCCTCGGGCGCTTGGCTCGAGCCCGAGCGCCCAGTGCGCAGCCCGCGGCCACCTGAGCGGCGGGCGCGCGCGATCGCGGAGACGAAGAGGCACCGCTCCCGGTCTCCAGCCTGGCACGGGCGAGCGCGGAGGACGAGGGCCTCGGCGCGCAGGCTGCTGCCCCTGGCAAGGGCGAAGGAGATCCCGCAGGAGCACCACGGGAGCAGGCCGCCGAAGAGCCGACAGAACGGCAACGACGCGTTCACGCGCTGCTCTAGGTGGGAGTGCCAGGGCTGGATCCAAGGCAAGGCTTGGAAGGAAGGCCTCCAGCGCAGATAATGCAAGGCCACCTTCAAGAAGCCGCTGTCCCTCAAGAGCCAGCAAGACAACGGCCAGCAGGGCTACGACAGCGGCTACGGCAAGAAGCAGCGAGGCGGCCAGAAGGCGGAGACCGAGGAACTCCCCCCGGCGCTGGTGCTGATCGCGGAGAAGATGGGCGGCATGCAGCTGGCGGACGGCGTGCAGCTCAGCAGCCAGCTCAAAGGCTTCGCGGCCAGAAACGAGGCGCAGGCCGACCCGCCGAAGGTGAAGACTCGACCTGAGAGGCTAGGCGAAGCTGCGGAGGCCCTGCGAAACGCAAACAAGCAGTTCACGACGGTCGCCGTGCAGGTGAAGAAGCAGAGGGCGATGCTGCAGGAGTGGGAGAAGAAGATTGAGGAGAAGGCTACGGGGGTCGCGAAGCAGGAGGCGCTGCTCGAGAAGATCTACGGTGAGGGGGAGAACCAGCCGCAGAGCTTCGTGCAGCAGCTGATCTCCAGGACCCCCGAGCAGTTGGCGCTCGACGGCGTCATCGACCTTGAGAAGGAGATGGAGCTGGACGACGAAGAGGTCGACGAGGCAGCCAAGCAGGCGGTCCCGGAGGCCAAGATGCAGGTGCTGGAGGACTTGCAAGAAGGCGCGAGAAGCTATACCACCAAACTCCAGGAGCACATCAGCAAGGCGAAGGAGCTAGCGGCGAAGAGCAAGGAGGCGATCAGGCAGGATGTAAAGAAGAGGATGATCGACGCGAACGAGGTGAAGGAGGCAGCGCACCCACCATCCTCAGCGGCAGCACCGGCATCAGCGGCAAGCGCAGGCGGTGGCAAGACTGATGACAGAAAGCCCGCAGAAAAAAAGAAGGACGTAGGGGCTGCTGCATGATGAAGGACTGGACGGCGATGACGCGGCACCTCAAGAGCTACTCTCTTGTCCTCATCTCCGTCTACTTTAAGGTGCCACCAGCAGCTGAAGGAAGGAGCTCATGCAGGGAGGATGGCAGAGATGGCGAGGCTCACCGGGACGTGACGCACGCCATGGCCAGTCGCGGGGGACTTCAACCCACACACACACACACACACACACACACACATCCAGGGTCGCGATCGCAGACCTGCTGCGACTTGCTCGGTGACGCGCGCATCTCCACACTGCCTGGGGGGCATGCCGACCTGCTGCCGTAAGGCCGACGCGGAGCCCTCCCTCATTGAGGCTTCGCTCTCGCGAGCCCCGGGGCCTGCAGGCACAGCGTCGACCTCGGGCCCGCCGCAGACGTCGGCCGAAGGCCGCGACTTGTTCGGGAAGCTGCGCATCAAGGCAAAGATCGAGCATAGCTCCACCAGGAAGCTGGAGTTGCCGAGGGCCTGCTGCCGCGAGAGCAGGAGCGAGCCCCGCGAGATGCAGAGGCACCGCCATGGCAACAACAACAACAACCAGAGCCACAGCATGAATACGAGAGATTGACCCGTGCACGATGGGAGGCGATCTCCCCAACTGGCTGGGCGTCGTTCCCTCTCCTTCCCGACGGGGAGATCAGCGATGACATGCTCAAAAAAATAGGGAGCATACCACGGGGTGCCAGGAGAACGTAATGAGCAAAGACCCGCGTTGCAGATCGAAAGCGCAGGTCGGAACAGCAGGCGGGAGAAGCACATTGTGGAGGCAATAGGACAGGCCATGAACACCGAAGGCATGCAGCGAATCACCACCGACACGTACAACCCTCTGGGGAACATGATCGAGGAGAGTGAGGAGGACTGGATGCTCAAACATGGGCTTCAAGAAGAACTACCACCAGAGCTCCAAACCGCAGGAGTTGAACTATTAGGGGGCACTGAAGCGGGCAACCCTGGGCCAACCGCTACAGTGACCCCTCTAACTACTTCGGTAACAGGCCCAGAGTTCGTGCCAGGGACTGAGGCAGCTGGTCAGGTGCAAAGGTCGGATGGTTGACACGACATCGTGGCAGACGACAGCGAGCTCGAGCCAGAGCCCGCCTGCCACGACAACGGCGACATGAGGACCACGGCAGACACCAACGGCATGCCAGCCACGACCCCCTGAGCCCACCGGTTACATCACTGACTCGGCGACCTACGAGGCTACGGAGGAGGAGGCCAGGGAGCTAGGGGAGCAGTACCACCACCTGACCACCGCAATGGAGGACTTCTACTGCCAGGCGTAAGAGATCCCGAAGTGCGACCAGAAGAGGTACAAGGGCAGAGGAGGAGCTTACGAATGCATAGAGGGCGCACACCGGGAATCGGGACAGCATAGGGTAAACGTCAACATGAAGAAGACCGACTCGTGGAGTAGACGCTCGACACGTACGCGTAGCTAGCAATGAATGATAGGGCACCACAACAGCGAGAGCAACTAGCAGCCAGCTGCAGGAGACTCGCGCTATAAGGAGTACCATCCGCAGGGAGACAAGCTTCAAGAACGGCAAGACTACACAGGAAGATCTGCGGACAAAGAATTCAGGAGATCGAGACGATAGACTTGTGCTGGACGGCACTGTGTAGCAGGCGAAGCTGGAAAGCCAAATCTCGTTGAAGGCAGTCCTACGACGCGGAGCTGGAGAGTACGAAATGTGGGTAGATAACGCGTAGACCAACGCACCAGGAGCGCTGCACAAGACCTGGGGACAATGAATCAAGGAGATCGCGAAGATAGCCTTAGACGTGTTGGACGGCATGGCAAAGCAAGCGAAGCTGAAAAGCCAAGTCTCGCTAAAGGCAGGCCTACGACGCGGAGCTCGAGGGTACGCAGTGCGTGCAGCCGACGCGCAGGCCAACGCACCAGGAGCGCTGCACAAGACCACCAGGCCGAGGAGGAGGCACGCGGACGAACACGCGAGCAAGGGCGTGAAGGCGACCAGCACGACCCCAAGAAACAGTTCCAGGCGTGGTTCGACCTCTGGGCGGCAAGGGAGGACATACGAGGAAGAGTTCACCGAGCGTGGCCACGTATTCGAGAGCGACTTCTACAAGCACCGCGTACGACAAGATGGAGCCAGCGAAGAGGAGCGATAGCATCCCTCATCCTGCAGCTCTGGGAGATCGGCTGGGATGCCCCGACGGCGGCCGGACTTCTGGACGGACGCTGAGGGAGGGGGATGGCAGCTCCAACCCGACGACCGTAATGACGACCCCACAGACCTGCTGGACGCGATCACCGAAGACCTGAAGATGAAGGCGCGGCAAAGGGCCAGCCTGCACCGCAACGGGGCTGAACTACAACACGGAGCGGACACGTATGACTTGAAGATGCACCTGAGGAGGCTCAAGAGCCCTTCTTACCGCTGCATGTGCAATAGAATGGTCACCACAGAGACGGAAGGAAACGATCGGAGACGACGCCAGCGACTAGTGCCAGTGCGGGGAAATCGCGGACGACTTCCACATCATATGGAGCCATTGCAACTGCAGAAGTGACCACAGCATCTACGGGAAGACCGAAAACTTAGTGCACAGAGCCGAGCAGGGAAAAGAAGAATGGGCGGCGTTCTGGCTGAGAGAAATTACGCCAGGAGCCTGGACAACACCACCCCAATCACTACAGAATGCACAGCCAAGAAGAAGGGCAAGGCTGAGCACATCGACATCGAGAACAAAGGCCAGAAGCCCACGGCAAACAGGGACCAGGAGCTAATCATCTGCGGAGATGGAAGTGGAGGTACACGTGGCGACGATGCGAGATACAGGCGATGTGGTTGGGGCTGGGTGCTGATGGAGAGGGTCGATGGACAGTGGACACCTACCGCAGAATGCTCAGGGCCCTTACCAAGGGAGCGGCAGTCCGACAACAGGGCGCAAATAACGGCGCTCCTAGACAGCCAGGAGTCGACCACGGGTAACATCACCTTCTACACGGACTCGGAGATCCTCTGCAAGGGCTGGAACAACAAGAGGTACCTCACAAAGTGCTACAAGAAGGGCCACGGCGACCTTTGGAAGCGTATCGGAAGGGCGCTGGACAACAGAGGAGACGCTACCATCAGAGTGTTGCAGATCGAGAGCCACGTGAGCATAGATGAGGCGAGAAGAAGAGGCATGGAGATGGCTGCTTAGCACGGCAACCAGAGAGCTGATGAGATCGCGGGGAAGGCGGCGAAGACACACGAGATCTCGGAGGCGCAGATGGGCTACTACCACTGGGCTAGAGCCGCGGCGCAGCGGGTGACAGCGAGGATTGCACAGTCGACCCGGGAGCTGTTCGAGAAGGTGAGGCCCGTGACCTGGGAAGAGAAGGAGGAAGCGAAGAGGCAAAGATCGAGAAAGAGGAAGCTAGAGGACAACTTCGAGGACCTACCTGGTCAAGTACACGCCGCACCAGTTGGTCAGGAAAGAAAACTGTGGTCGTGCCAGCGCGGCCTGCCGACGGTCCCCGCGAGACCAAAAAAACAAGACGGCAAGATGGGGTGGCTTCAGAAGTGCCGAGAACACCCGAGTATGAGCAGTGCCGAGCCGGAGTACCAGACGGAGACTAGTGTGAGAAGCCTGGGGCTGAAGGGTCAGATGTCACACCCGTCCCATCAGATCTGCTGCGGCCGCCACAGCGATTAGGCCCTTCCGCTGGACGTGCGGAGCGACGGCGTCAGAGCACCCCAGCACGACGATGACGGAGATGTGTGCTCGGGAGGCCCGGCTGGTGAGGCGATGCAGTGTGCGCTCAGAACCATACAGAAGCAGATGGGCTGGGCGCCTGGCGAGAGCAGGAAGCACACTTCGAAGGGGAGGTCGCGACCCAGAGAGCGGCCTCGTGAGTCAGCGGAAACGAGTGGTCCGCCGACAAGTTCAGGGACCTCGAGCACCGCGCCGAGGTCCT
>CAUYUJ010020142.1:73650-96150 GCA_963575745.1 Prorocentrum cordatum | reverse complement strand
CAATGGGCGGCGCCAGCACGCCGCCCGCCCCAAGGTGGGAACGAGCCGCTGGGGGGCACCCCCCGCCAGCGCCCGAGCGCCAATCCACGGCCGGGTGAATGCTTTCATATTCAGAGTTTCGACATCGAGCGAACGGGGAGGAGGGGGGGGGTCTGGCTCCGAACCTCTGCTAAGCGCGACTGTCTGCAACAGCGCGTCCTACGGGGGAGACTCCACCTGCTTGGAACAGGCGCCAAAAGCAGCCAAGATCTACTCGAAAGCCGCCGGGGCAGCCTGCACCGCAGGGCGGCAAAAGGCAGCGGCTGGGGCATGGGCAGAGAGGCCGCCGCCTCGCGCCACGCGGCCTGGGCGCGGCGGAGGCCCCCGAGAAGGATGGGGGGCGCTGCGGTCGTGGACGTCGGAGAGGGCGGCAGCGAGCGCCGCGTCGGCACGCTGCTGGAGGGCCCGCACTGCCGTCGCGCTAGCTGCAGCGGGGGCAGCGGGCGCAGAGGCAGGCACGCGGTGGAAGCGCCAGGACAGACGGCAGCGTCTGTCAGGCGGCCCCGGAGCCGCAGGGTCTGGGCGTGGGAGCCCGCACAGGGCTCGCGCTCACGGTGGCCGCAGCGTGGGAGACAAGGGACCGACTGTGGGGCGAGGGCCGCTGGGTGCCACGCGCCAATGGGCGGCGGGGGCGTTCGGCCGCGCGGGCCGCGAGACGCGAGTTCCGGGACCGACCGACGCAGCGCCAGGCGGACGTTACCCTGGCCGGGACCCTGCCGCACGGAGTAGTGGGCGTGGGCGTGGGACTTAGCTCTGAGGCGAGAATCTGCGCCCTGGCGGATACCATGGCGGCAGTGGCTGCGAGCGCGCGCGCCCATGGGATGACACGTCCGACGGGCCCAGATTCAAGGCACCACTGACCTGCTCGGTCGAAGGCCGCGATGGCAAGCCCCGAAGCAGCAATCGAGCAGCCGAGCAGGGCCAGCAGGAGGACCATGTGCAGCGACAGCAAGAGTTCCCCCTCGGCTTCGGCCTCAGCCCACAGGTTAGTCGTGGTAGGCTTCTCGGTCTCAGCTGCGATGAATGCTCAGCTGCCCCTGAGGCCACTGCTGGGTATTTGCCCTGCTTTGGCTGGCCAGCCACTACCTTCTCAGGCTGAGAAATGCGGAGCTGCTGCCCACTGCCCATGCCCAGGGCCGCTGCCCGCGCCACTGGGGCGCGGCGTAGCGACGGCGAGGTGAATCGCGGGGCCGAGGCCATGAGCGCCAGGGACTGGCGACCCAGGCAAGAAGCGCCAGTCCGCAGATGAGGCTTCAGCCATTGCGGGGCGCCGCGCCAGATCGATTGCCGCCAGGTTCGCCACGCGGGTCACTCTCGCAGTCGCCTCGCCCTCGCTATCTGGCGCCTGCATGACCTCGCCCGAGTCCGCGTCGGCTTGGAACGAGTCCGCGCCGTCAGGCAGACTCGGGGGGGCCTCAGGCACGGGGGCATCTTCGGGCAGCGCGACGGGCTCAGGCGGCCAGTCGCGGCCACAGCCCCGCAGGGCCACAGCCATCATGGACGGCCGCGGAGGAGCACCGGCGTCGCGGTTGTCCGCGAGCCGTGGAAACGCTGCGCGGGCACGGCAGATGCACCACGGCGGAAGCTCAGCGCGCAGTCCCGCCAGCTCGGCGCGGGCGCGTTGGAAGGCGAAGATCTGGCGCAGGGGTTGCAGCACGGCCCCGTGGAGTTTTTCGATGGTGCATCGGTGGTCGCGCCGCCGCGGCTGCGATCGCGCTCAGGCCTCGAGACGCAAGTCGCGCGCCACGTTGGCCCGAAGGGTGCGGCGGTCCGTTCCAAGAGACATGCTCGCACGGAAGAGGGGCATGCATTGGGCGGCTTGGGAGACGGCCAGAACGAAGTCTACGCAGTTGTCCACCCAGGCAGAATTGGCTGGGCCATCAGGCTCCCCGGGCGCCCGCAGCGCGGCCAGACTGGCGAGGATGGGCGCGGTTCGACCCTGGTGGGCAAGGGCGATGGGCCACTCGGTGTCGCAACGACACTGGAGCAGCCCTGTTGGGCGGGAAGCTGCCATGGCCTCGATAGCGAGCAGGCTGGCGTCTTCGGCGTCGGGAGCGACGATGGGGTCATCATGCAGCGGGTGGCCCTCGTCGGCGCCCTCGATCGGGTCGTCGGCAACTGGGGCCCGAGCCCCGTCTGCCCTGGCCCCCGGGGACGCGCGGCGCCATCGCGCTCGGGGGGGCAACGTCGCAGCAGGGAACGCACCGAAGTAGGCGCGGGCGCGCCTATGGCTGCGGTCGCGGCAAGCGTGGTACAACATGAATGGTGCGCAACGCGGCCGTGACTACGAGCGCGGCGGCAGATACCCCAGGTCGCAGCGCGGCACCTCAAGGCCGCGGGAACTGCGCCCAGGCGCGCAAAGAGCGCGTCGAACAGCGCGTTGCCCAACGCGCGAACGACGGAAAAGACGCACTCGGTGAGCCAACTGTCGCGGTCGAACAAGCGGCCACCAGCCAGCCAGGGGGTCGAGCTGCTGGTTCATGTCCACGGGGCCCTGTTGGGCAAGGGATGAATTCGGGCCGTGGGGCAAGTCACGTCAGTTTCGCGCTATGCTTCGGCGAGGAGATCGGCTCCGCCCGTCACACGGCCGGCGTCAGACGAAGACAATGCGCGCGCAGAGGCGCGGGCCCGTGAGCCAGGCTTGCCCACGAAAGCCACAGACGCCAGGGGGCCCGATTGCCAAGAGCATCCGTCAGCATCTCCCAAACTAGGACACCACGACGTCGGAC
This sequence comes from Prorocentrum cordatum, assembly GCA_963575745.1. NCBI lineage: Eukaryota > Dinophyceae > Prorocentrales > Prorocentraceae > Prorocentrum > Prorocentrum cordatum. The sequence goes on along the minus strand of CAUYUJ010020142.1, from coordinate 93,382 downwards.
GGGCGGCCACGACGGGCGAGCGGGCCAGAGAGCGCTCGCCACGGAAGCTCCGAGAGGACAAGAAAGGGGGCCGCCCGGCCCTGCGGGGTGGGGGCCAGGGCGGCGCCGCAGCACTGCAGGCCGCCGGCCACGGCCTCGAGGCGGAGCGGGCGCCGATCGCTCCCCGCGAAGCCGAGCGCGCCTCGGCAGTCGGGCGGCGCGCCTGCCAGCGGAAGCGGCCGGCCTGCACGCACCGAGCCTTGACCGAAAGGTGCTGCGAGCGGTGGCTGCCCCCCCCTGGCTGCCGCCGCCGCGCCCTCCAATGAGGCGCAGGGGCAGCAGCGGGCGCGGGGCAACGGAAGACGAGAAGCGACGCAACGCGCCCCGCGCCACGCGCACACCCCGCGAGCACGCGCCAGGACTGCATGGCGCACCCCGCGGCGCACGCGCACAACGCTCGCTCGACGCAGGGAAGAGAAGAGGAAGGAGCGAGGTGAGACCCCCTTGCGCGACGCCCTCGAATGGCCGAGGGCCTTCCCTTGAGGCACCTTCAAGGGCCAGCGCCGCTGAGGGCGCGCCCTGTTGAGCGCGCGGCCTTGAGGGCGACCGGGAAAGGGCTGCGGCGGGGCCCGCCGGGCTCGCCTCGGTCGCAGCCGCGGCCGCCCCCTGCGCGGTCGCGCGAGGGAGGCCTGCGGGGGGCCACTGACCACGGCCGGGCCCGCTGGGTCGGGGGGGGCGCCGTCGCGCCCTTGCCCTGCAGGGCGGCCCGCGGGCACTGTTGCGCCATAGCTAGGAGGGGGGCTATCTGTTGGAACACGAGGCGGACGTCGATGCCAAGCGACGTCTGTTCGGCATCCATGGCGGACATGGACGCATTGGTTAGAGATGGTGGTTTGGCTGCTAACTACAGTGGCGACCGTAACCTCTAGCTGCCCCATGGAGGTTTCGAGGCGCCCGATGTCCGCCTCGTCGCGGTGGAAACGTGCGGCAGCCTCGTCTGGCATCCCACGCAAGGCGCGAGTGTCCACGGAGTCGTGGAACTCATCCGAAACCTCAGAGTCGTCTTCGTCCACCATCATCTCCTCGCTACCAAGTGGCGATGGCGCGCCCTCGACCTGAGTGCCCAACAGGGGGCGGCGCCCTTTGGGGACAGCAGCGACGGGCATGCTGCGTGACACCACGAAGGGGAAACCTGGTCTGGCCGCGGCTGGGCCTTGCGACTCTGGCGGAGCACCACCAGGCGGCGCGGATCCACCTTGGCAGCCTGAGGGCGCGCGGCCCCGCGCTTGCTTCAGGGACTGCTCCAGCGCTGGGGGCGGAGGGCGGGATGGCCCAGATCCCGCGTGAGTGAGCAGCCCTTGAAGGTACGGACGGCACCTTTGCGGTCTTCTCCTAAAGCGAGGCGGCAGGGGGCGCCTGCCCTGGGGAAGCTTGCTGGGAGGCAGCCTTGGCGAGGTGGCAGTCACACTGCCACATGGAGCGACGATGCCAGCTGTTGCCACGGGGTGGGACGCCTTGGTGAGTTCTACTGGCGCGACGACCCAAGGGGCTTGGTAGCCCGCGGCGTGGATGGCCGAGTTCGATGGCGGGTCGGCGGCCCTGACCATGGCGAAGTCGCCTTGGGCGTGGGCGTCGCGGTCCCAGCCCGCATGGGACACCTCGCAGTGCCACTGGGTGGCCTTGAGAACAGCAGCGACCCGGGCCTTCGTGGCGCATTGGGGAACGATGCCCGTGACGCGGCATTTCGTGGAGGACGAGGGCCCAGTCAGTGCCGCGGAGGTCGGCAGCGACCTGACAGGCAGCCTCGGTACTGCGCCGCGCGCGGATGCCGGTCGACTTGGTGCACTTGAGGGCGCCCAAGGCAGGGCGACGGACCGAGGCTTGGCGGGCCTCCTGGAGAGAGTTCGTGGACCCCCTGCGGGCAGTACACGACGAGGTGCTCGTCGGACGTGCCGCGGTGTCAGCGCGGTAGCTGAGGTCACAGGTGAAACCGCTGTTACCCGAGGCCGCCAGGGCCACGTCGACGTCGGGAGAGATGATGCCAAACGTGGCGGGGAGGCGGCGTTCGCCCGATACCAGAGCGGCTGAGGGTCTTGCACGGCTCTTCGGTAGCGCCCGTGCGGAAGTGGTGTTGGAAGGCCACCTTGGAAGCATCCACAAGGTCGCTGTCGAGCGAGTGTAGCCTCGCTCCTTTTGTTGGCCACACGGCGCGCCCGTACCGCAGCCTGGGCGTCAACTACGTCCGCACGTGGTTGACGTCTGCCCTTGGTGGGAGCAGATCCTAAGGACTGGACCGTGAAGAGGTCCTTGACTGGTGGTACCTCAGCAACCGCCTCGGTTTCGTGGATGGTGGCTCGTATCCACGTGGCGTTGTCCGCAGGGTTCAGCTGGACATGCACCACGTTCTGGGTGCAGACGACCTCGGGGCCAAACTGGTACAGCGTACCGTCGACGTGCCGTGGGGTGGGTCTCGCGGCACAGGGCCCCGTTTAAAGACGGGGATGGACATTTCGATGCATACGCATTGGGGGTCCTTGGGCCCAATGGCCAGAAATGCCAGCGGGGCGCGTTGGATGCGCAACTGTCGGAGTAGCGTGGCACCGTGTTCCAGGGAGCGGAGGGACAGGCCTCCGTCGTAGTGCACACCGTCTGAGGCCCTGTCTGGCTCGAGGGTGATGGGCACCGTCCAGCTGCTGCCATCAGGGTTGATGCTCTGTTTGCCTGGACCCTGTTGGGTGGCGGCCTCGCCAGAAAACGCTGCTGCGTCGGGCCGTGATGCCCCACGCTTTGCCGTCTTGGAACGCTCGTAGTGCAACCTCGTGAAGCTCACGTGGTACCGAGCAAAGGGAAGTCCATGAGCTCCGCGCGAAGCGTGGGGACATTATCGCGGCGCTGCTGGTAGGTGAGATCGACTTCGTTGTTGAGCTTGCGGGCCAGGTCGTTAAGACTCTCGGGCTCGGGGTCTTGGAGGCCTTTGGCTTTCGCCTTGGGCTGCTTGGGTAAGTGGATTGTTTTCGAAGGGTCTGGGCTGGTCTGGAGTCGCGGCTCCATGTTTACCTCCCTGGGACCCCCGAAAGCCTCCCACGAGGCGGGGCTGATGGAGAGCACCCGCTGGCTCTGCTTGCAACATCGCCTTCTCCAAGCAGAAACGGGGTACCCGCTTGATGGTTGCTGAAAACGATGACGCCCCAAACGACGACGCGCCATGGCTGCGATCCTGACGCAAATCGATCCTGTGCGGTTGGGCACAGGTACGGTCTCGCCGGGCCAGGGGGGAAATGGCCAAAAAGGCTTTACGTCGAGGGCCGCTCCCGTTCCCGAGAGGACTCGGGCCGAGACCTGAGCCAGGGAGCGAAAGAGAGAGAGCAAAGAGAGAGAGAGAGAGAGAAAGAGAGAGAGAGAGAGACGAAAAAAAGAGAAAGAGAGCAAGAGAGAGTTACCGAAATATAACACAGAGAGAGAGAGAGAGACAGGGAGCGAGGACGAGACAGATAATCTGAAAACAGAAAAGAGGGAGAGAGAGGGGAAGAGGGAAAGCGAGAAAGAGGGAGAGATAACGACAGACCGAGATAGAGGTAGAGGGAGAGAGGGAGACAGAGAGAGAACAATAATCATCATAATAATAATCAGCATCATCAGAATAATAATAAGAAGAATAAAGAGAGAGAGAGAGGGAGAGAGAGAGAGAGAGGGCGAGAACGAGAGCGAGAAGTAGACAGAGAGAGAGAGAGAAAGCGAATCTCATGGGTGCTTGCATGATTTCCGCGTGATCGCCTTTTCGGGCGTCTGCAAGCCCAAAACGGCGCGAGAGGCCCCCCAGACTAGCCCAAGACGGCCCGAGAGGCCCCCAAGAGAGCCCGCAGACGGCCAAAGACGGCCCAAGACGACCCAACCGCTCCAATAGGCAGAAAAGAAAGCTGCAGGGCCCCAAGGGAAGCCCAAGAGGAATCCGCAGGGGCCCAGGGAGCCCTCCCCCAAAGGTGGCCCCCAAGACCCCCAACATACCCCCCAAGAGGACCCTAAGAAGCCCCTGAGCGGCCCAAAAAAGCCATCTGGGTTGGGTGAGAGGCTCCAAGAGGCCGCCTCTCAGGCCCCAAAGAGGCCCCCACTAATCCCCGCAGCAGATGCGGAGGAAGCGGAGGACAACTCATCAACAAGTGCATGCAGGCAGCACGACGGGAAGTGGCAACCAACACTCACGAAATCGGAAGCCGCACATCTCCTCTCCTGGGGGTCGGCGGAATGGCGCAAGCCTCTTGGAAAAGGAAAATATGTGAGCCGAGCTAGGGAGCGAGAGAAAGAGAGAGCGAGAGAGAGCGCGCGCGCACACACACACACAGATGGAGAGAGTGCGAATGAAAGTAACAAGGGGAGGAAGAGAGAGAGAGAGAGGGGAGAGGGAGAGAGGGAGGGAGGGAGGGGGAGAGAGAGGGAGAGAGAGACAGAGAGAGATCATGGAACACGTTCATTGAGACACGCAAGCGTTATTGTGGAAGAGAGAAGGAAGAGCAGCTAGTTCACCTTGCGCAACAATGCGTGAAAGGTGCCGATTTCCAGCAGGCAGGGAAACGATGCAGAAGTCCGACCGCCAGCACTGGCCGCGAGCCCTGCGAGGTCATTGCACCGGCCTTGCAGACGTGCTGCAGCGGATTTCTGAATGGGTTTCTGCGTGGATGTTTGCCCGAAACGGCGAGCAAAAAACGAAGAGAATTTCGCGTGGATTCTTTTTGGTCTTCATTCCTGGCCCCAAAAATCCGCGAAATTCACAACGAAATCCTGAAAGATCTTCTCCAGGACACTCCGGGCCCATCCCATCGTTTTCTCAACGAAGCCCGCTCTTCGCATGACAACGATGGGGCGCGCAACAAGGCAGCGTCGGCAACAAACGACCCACAAACGAGCAGAGCGCATGCTTCCGCAACGCGGGAAATGACCTCGACCGCAAGCGTGCACCCGGCTCGGAGAGCACAGCAGCGGGACTTCCACTGGAAGCACGCTCGATAACAGATCGACAGCCTGCTGGATGCGCTCCACTTCTGCAATCAGACTTATGAAAACGTCCAGCTGACATTGCGATTTCCCCGTGCCTCTCAAGCTTGGTTGCGCCGTTGTGCACGAACGGCACGCAAGTAGCACAAGGCCCCTCGGGAGTGGCGTCCATGAGCTGTGTTAGCGCCCCAGGCCAAGTCTCCGCAGTACGACCGCCATCGCCGATCTCACAAAAAAAGCTTGTCTCAAACCCAAGCGACCCTGGATATACACGCGATACACCGAGGAAAAGCTATCACTATAGCACGTGAACAAAATACGGCAGCAGAAGACAAAATACCCCAAGACCTACATACTGGCATTGATTGTCCCTTGAAGCTTCCAAGACATCCCAAGCTACTGGTGAGACGCACTCGTCGCTTGCCTTCGGTTGTCTCGACGTATTTTAGGGCCCAGACAAGCCCAATACTAACTAAATAGCCGAATGCATTTGGCAATAAGCTCCCGAAGCCTAGATAACAGCCGCGGCGGGAGGCGAACAGAAAACTGCAAGAACAGCATGCGCAAGAGTCCAATCCCAGACATGCAGACTGTCAAAAGGACAGCGAGCGAGGGGCACCTTGCCTGATTCGCGGCATGCGGCGAACCGGGCAGCCAGCCTTTCGGACATGGGGGCAAATCCTGCGCACGGTGCCATGGCGCATTGATTCGCTCAGCCTCCTATTCTTAGCTCCCCGCCCACGCCAGGCACATGCACAAGCTCACGTGGCCCACATGTCCCAACCCCCTGCTCGCGAACAGCTATCTCGCAGTGCTGATTGGCCACGCTGCAACACATGCCGCAGATGCACGCAGGAGTACCAAAGAGTGCACACACACACACACACACACACACACACACACACACACACACACACACACACACGCACGCACGCACGCACACGCACGAACGCACGCACGCACGCACGCACGCACGCACGCACGCACGCACGCACCCCCAACCCCCCCCACACACACACACACACACACACACACACACACACACACACACACACACACACACACACACACACACACACACACACACACACACACACACACACACACACACACACACACACACACACATACACACACACACACACACAAACAACCACACACACACACACACACATACACACACATAGTCAAGACCACCAGTGCGTCACCGAATTACGGCTGGTACAAGTTGTTGCCTGCGATCAGTGGCTCGCGCGCTTGCCCAAGTTACTGCGGATCCCTCCCAACTGTCCCCACCAGGTGGAAAAAGCGCAAACGCGCACCAAAAATGAGCTAGCACTGCAAATGCTGCGAGGCAAACGGAGAATATGGTTGTCTCGCATGCGTGGCTCGCTCAGCCCCAAAGGTACGACAAAAAAGCGTAAATGTCGCCTGCATGACATGCAACACGCAATATGGTCGAAGCTTCCTGAGGGATCTGCTGAGCGCACACGTCGCTGACATTCCAACGTCACCTCCACATCGTCACCCCATCCATGAACTGTAATTACAATTTGCCCGGGTCCATGTTCCCATCTCCTGAAGAGCTCACTTCTCACTTGCCTGAAAACTGTAAATACCGCCAGGGGAATCGCCAGCCGCAACCGCGCTCGGAACCACACGCCGTGGTCCAGCAAGTAGTTGCGTACTGACGTGCACAAGGAAATGAATGTAAGTATGTGAACCTGCCCCCGGGGTAAGCTCTGCCCCGGTTAGCCTCCAAAGCTACCTAAAGCAGTCCCTCGCAAGCAATCCTGAATACGGCGGATGCTCGCGGCAAACCCCAAAGACCCTGTGCGAACGATCGCTAGCAACAACCACATTGCACTCACGATGTGCAATATATGTGGCGCAAGCGATGTGGTTGCAGTCGATGTGGTGCGATCAACGTGGTGCACCGTAGAGCAGCATGGGGCACCATAGCGAAGCCCGAGGCGGCGAGGGCGAATCGCAACTGTCCTAGGACACCAAGGCGGCAATCGTCGGGCACCAATGAAGAGGCGACGGCAAATAGCAACAGTCAGAAGGCACGAAGGCGGCGACGATAGGGCGTGAAGACGGCGACGGCGAATTGCGACAGCCATGGGGGGCACCCAGGTGGCGACCAGAGGGCCAAAGGCAACGGATGCGAATGGCAACAGCCATCGGGCGCAAATGCAGCAGCCAAAGGGCACGAAAGCGGCCACGGCAATTCGCAACGGTCAGAAGGCCCCAAGGCTTCCACGATCAGACATCCAAGACGGCGACGGCGAATTGCGACAGCCATGGGGGGCACCAAGATGGCCACCGTAGGGCAGCAAGGCAGCGGACGCGAATGGCAACAGCCACGGAGCTCCAATGCGTCAGCTATGGGGCACACAAGTGGCGACGGCAAGTCGCAACAGTCAGGAGGCACCAAAGCGGCGACAATAGCAGATCAAGACGGCGACGGCGAATCACAACAGCAATGGGGGGGGCAACACGACGGCGACAATAAAAGCACCAAGGCGGCGACGGCGAATTGCGACAGCCATGGGGGGGGCACCACGGTGGCACCACGGTGGCGACCGTAGGGCAGCACCGCAGCGGACGCGAATCGCAACAGCTACGGAGCGCCAATGCGGTAGCTGTAGGGCACCAACGTGGCGACGGCAAATCGCAACAGTCAGAAGGCACCAGCGCGGCGACAATAGCAGATCAAGACGGCGACGGCGAATCGCAACAGCAATGGGGGGGCACCAAGACGGCGACCATAGAGCACCAAGACGGCGACGGCGAATTGCGACAGCCATGGGGGGCACCACGGAAGCGACCGTAGGGCAGCAAGGCAGCGGACGCGAATGGCAACAGCCACGGAGCACCAATGCTACAGCTATAGGGAACGAACCAAAGTGGCGACGGCAAATCGCAACAGTCAGAAGGCACCAAAGCGGCGACAATAGCAGATCAAGACGGCGACGGCGAATCGCAACAGCAACGGGGTGGGCACCAAGACGGCGACCATAGAGCGCCAAGACGGCGACGGCAAATTGCGAAAGGCATAGGGCATCAATGCGGGCATAAAGGCAGCGACAACGAATATCAACAGTCAGGCCGAATTCCTTCTGGGAGAAGTATGCGACTCAGAATGCAGGCACGGATATGCACGGGAAAAACTCAAAATGTCGTTCCCCTGATCCACTACCCTTGGGATATATATATAACTGCTGAGCATGTCTTGGTGTGAAGCTGTGACCTCCCTTCTTTGTTCTCTTTGACAAGCAGCAGAGAAGCAGAACCGAAGTGACGGGCAGATGGACCTCCGCACAAACACATATGATTCCATCGGAAGCTGCCTGCTGCGACACGAATTTCTATGCAGTTGGTCCGCCTTTGGAACCACCACTTTTGCAGTGTGAACGTGCGAAGCGTGCATGCGTGCCATTTGGCGCGACCATGTGGCAGCCACTGCCGCACATTCATCGCCACATTACTTTAATTTCGGGTGACCAAACCCTCAGAGCCACACTCGCAAGGACACGATCATTCTCGCAAGCCGTTGATTTGCTGCAACGCTCTACACTCAGACATGGCAGTCAGTCAGCATGAGCGTCAGAAGACTTACGAAAAACGATTGCCACTCTGTTGACGCACACACATGCCTTGCTGACAAGCGCGCTCTTCAAGAATAAACTAATTTGTTTCACTCAGCATGGGCATCTGCCTCGGAATCATCACTGTCCCCTTCCGTCTCGGGCTTTTTCTTGTGTGCCTCGGCCCATGCCTCTTCCTTGGCCTTTATCTCTGCCGCATGCTTCTTCGTCCAGGCCGTTGCCTTCTCCTTGGCCTCCTTCGCGGCCTTCTTGGCCTTGGCCTCGTCGTACAGAGGGTGATGAGGAAACGCGGGCTCCATGACGAGCTTCCTGCGAAGCTGACCACCATGGGAGATACCCTCGATCGTAATCTTACCTCAGAAGCACCACCACCCCTGATCCAAGCTGAGTCACGGCATGGCCCTGACCCAGCCAGACCAATTTATTATGAATCCCGGTGCACCCTGCAGATGGAGGGTACGATCGACCACCCAGATCAGCGGCCTGATCGAGACAGATCGAGGCCAGAACGATCGACAGATCGAGGCCAGAACGACCGACGGATCGAGCCAGATCGAGGCAAGACGGATTGGCAGATCGGCCAGATCGGCGGCCTGCCCGACGGTTCAGGGTTTTCTATGGGTCTTGCTCTTCTCCAGGGTCATATCCATGAAGCCATACTGGTCGTCATTACCGTCCATCGACGGCTCCCGCTCGGAGGTGACGCCGCCGCCGCCGCCGGAGGTCACCCACACGATGGGGTCCAGGAAATCGTTGTACAGCCCGTTCGGGTCGTTATGCCACACCATGGTCCTGTTGTCGCCAGGCTGGTGCATGTCCTCTAGGGGGCCAGCAACCTATCTAAGCAACCCAAGTATTACAAGCACGTGTCCCCCCCTGGAGCTGAAATCGCCATAACGAGCGCTCCAATAGCAGCTTGGGGATTCGGGGCGTTCCTCGGGCCCAGAAATCGACTTCGAATGCTTACTGCACTTGATTTTTTCTCGCCTTGTCCTGGCGGTGCCTATGACCGGCAATGACGAGGTCGATTTCGTGCTTGAAGCCGAGCTTCTTCCAGTCGGGCGCGCCCCAGCTCGGCGGAAAGTGCGTGACGACGATGCGCCAGTCGGCGGTCGACTCTGGCACCACCTCGTCGAGCCACTTCTGCTGCTTCTTCCAAAGCTTGCCGAACCAGTCCTGGCACTTCCACACGCCGCTCGGCCCCACGGGGGCGCAGGTGACGGGCTTCTCGTCGTTGTGCGTCTCGGAGCAGATATTGTGCGGGGACGGATCCTTGGGGTCCAGGGCGTCGAAAATGTTGGTGTCCTGAGCAGATGCGAACAAACTCGGAGGAAGAGCCCATGGCTCTAGATCTGGATTTGGGCTGGGCCCTGCGCGGAGGGAGGCCTGCGGGGAGAGCCTGGAGCTGGCGGGAGGGCCGACAAGCCCCGGATCTGGATCTGGATCAAGGCTGGGCCCGGGGGAGCGCGGGGAGTACAGGCGGCCCGGATCCAGCGGTGGGGGTAAGCCGTTCCCTGCGGTGGGGGGGCAGAGGGAATGCTGTTCCTAGAGGCCTCCTAGATAGGGTCGGAGCAGATGGGGTCAGGCCTTGGCAAGCAGAGCTGCCCCTGGACCAAAATCCGAAGTTCCGACGGGCCCGTGTTCCTAAAGCGAAGGTCCCGCACTCGCCCAAACCAAGCAGAGTCCAGATGTATAATTTCCTTCTATTGCCCAGACCAGGCAAGCCCCGTTTAGGTAGCATCCCGTACTGGCTCAAACCCGAGAAGCGTGCGCTTGTCCTCGGCTGAAAGCCTCTGGGGGGGTCGGCAAGAGGAAAAGAGAAGATGCCAGTGTCCAGGAAGTAATAGTCGACGGCGAAGTCCTCGTACCACACCTTGGACCGATAGTACATGGCCGGAGTCATCCACCGACCAGTGGAGTAGTCGGCCGAGCTCCAGGTGTAGCCGATGTTCTGGTCCCAGGCGTGGGTGAACAGCCAACCGCCATAATCGTGGTTGCCCAGGACGCCCAGCCACTGCTTGTCGTCGATGCCGTCCCCGGTATAGACCTTCTCGTACACGTGATCGAACTGATTCACCTTATGTTCCTTGTAGACCGTGGTGCCGCCCTTGCTGTAGGGCTTCGTGATGTCCTTCGCGCCGCAGTGGTCCTCGACCCCCGCCCAATAGAAATTATCACCGACGTTGAGGAAGTAGTCTGGCCTGCTCTCCGGAGCGCGCTTCCGCATCTGGTCGCGGACGAGGGTCTGGGCCTGCTCGTCAGGGGGCCAGACGAAGTTGTAGTTCGTCTCCCAGCGGTGCGTGAGATGCGGCGCGGCGGCGAGCCGTCCATCGCCCTGGGTAATGCCACCCCAGTCGCCGATGATGAAGACATGGTGGGGGCCGTCACCCTCGAAGCAGACGTCCTCGAGGGCCACGCCGTTGTGCTCGTCGGCCGTCTTCGGCTTCTTAGGCGCTTTGAAGCGGTCGCCGCACTTGGCTGGGCGCTCTGCCGACTTGGCCTCTTGCTTGGGATTGGCAATCGGCGCGGCGTCCGACGCGTTGGAGGTGGTGCTGGCGTTTGGCTCCGCACCCTTCCTCCGAAAGCACCCGACGTCCTTCGCCTCCACGGTCCCCCCGATGGGCGCGCTCCATGCCCTGCACTCGAGGCTGTCGTGGTGGTACTCGACGCCCGTACACGAGTCCCCGACGCCCTGGCATTTCTCCTTGCAGTCGGCAAAGGTGCTCACGCCCGCGTAGACCTTGAAGGACGTGCCCTCAGCGCCCTCCTGGCCGTCCACACCACGGCAGGACGTGCCCTTGCCGAAGCTGTCCTTGCTCATCACCGCCACCGGCGCCTTCACCGCCACCGGCTCCTCCAGCGTCCTCGACCCGGTCGCCGAAAGGTCCTTCGACCCGACGTGCGCGTCCGCGGTCACGCTCGCCTGCGCCGGGACGGCCTCGCTTTGCGCCGCCGCCACGGCCGCCCCACTAGACGCGCCACGGCTCCCAGCCGCGAGGCCGCCGCCCAGAGCGGCGACGCCCGCGACGCCGATGCCTGCCGCGATCGCGACCTTCCACTTGAAGGGCGTTCCGTCGAAAGCGGCCTTCAGCCTGCCCCCCGTGCTGTCCGCGGGGGCTTCCCTCGCGACCTGGCTGTACTCTCCCTTGTCCTGCGCCATGCGACCGGTGGCACGGGGAGCTTCGCTTCCGGAGGCAGGCTTGCGCTTCGAGGCCGTCGGTCGCGGCGCTTCTTGAGCCCAAGCGGCCGCGGTGGATGCGACCTCGCCCCTTGGTCACACCCCCGAGCGACACGCAGAGAGCCGGCCCTTGAAGATACATGGCAGTGAGAGCCCCAGACAAAAACGTTCAGCTCCATCGGCAGCTTGCGGCTGCGACGCGCCGTTCAAGCTGTTCTGCCTCCAAGGACTTCCACGTTCCGGGCCCTGGAAACGTTCCGGAGGAGGAGGAGGAGGAGGAGGAGGAGGAGGAGAAGAAGGAGGAGGAGGAAGAGGGAGGAGGAGGAGGAGGGAGGAGGAGGAGGAGGAGGAAGAGGGAGGAGGGAGGGAGGAGGAGGGAGAGGAAGAGAGGAGGGAGGAGGAGGAGGAGGAGGAGAAGAAGGAGGGAGGAAGGGGGAGGAGGAGGGGAGGAGGGGGAGGAGGAGGAGGAGGAAGGGGGAGGAGGAGGAGGGGGAGGAGGAGGGAGGAGGAGGAAGAGGGGAGGAGGAGGAGGGGGAGAAGGAGGAGGAGGAGGAAGCACGTTTCGGGTCGGGGTGGCGGCAACAGGCCCTTCCCCAAGGCGGCCCAACGTGTCCCCGCAGGACAGCCCCAACGGACCCGAGAAGATCCCCAACGGGACTCCCAAGGCACTGTCCAACAGCAGTGCCCCTGATAGTCCTCCTCCTCCTCCTCCTCCTCCTCCTCCTCCTCCTCCTCCTCCTCCTCCTCCTCCTCCTCCTCCTCCTCCTCCTCCTCCTCTCCTCCTCCTCCTCCCTCTTCCTCCTCCTCCTCCTCCTCCTCCTCCTCCTCCTCCTCCTCCTCCCTCCTCCTCCTCCTCCTCCTCCTCCTCCTCCCCCCTCCTGCCCCCCAAACAAATACGATATGTTCCTTCTGCGCTTGGAGGGCACACCACTCCAGGAGCCCTGGATGGTTTCCTATCAGTTCCTCGAGACTCCAAGGTGCGCCCGAAGCTGGCCCGCAACTCAGGCAAGGACAGCCCTACACTTTCGAGGTCCGCGGGCGCAGAGTGGTCAAGGACGGTCAGGCACCAGTCAGCGAGCGGTGGGATGCACTTGAAGCGAACTGGGCAGAGAAGCGATCAGGAACAAGACAAGGAAGGACAGGGGGTAGCCCGCTCAGACAATGAAACGAAAGCCGGCGAGAAGGCGCCGAAGAAGAACATGCAGCTGCAAGACAATGAAGGCCAACCTGAAGAGGTAGAACTTGAAGAAGTACAGGAAAAGCAAAGACTCAGAAGCCAAAGGCCGTGAAGACGAAGACCTTGAAGAAGTGCATGATGCCAAAACTGAAGGATGGGTACAGCACGCTGGGACAAGTCCCAGGGGACGTGGAAGGGGCCGAACTCCAACAGGAACAAGAAACCGGAACAGGCGGGCCTGGCTCAAGCAGAGCTGCAAAACTGACCGAACGACGCCGATGCGAAACCATGAATGGCAAGGCCCCGACGGGTGGACAGGTTGCAATGGCCGAACTTGAACTGGGAGTGCGCAGCGCACTGCGCAGGGCAACCACAAGCGGTTGGAAATTCCACTTCGCCGCTGCGACAATTCGGCCAAAATGCAGCGCCTCCAGTTAGGCGACGGGGCCTCGGCACAACGCTGTCAGTGGCGTTGCGCCCACGACAAGGGAGGAGACGTCAAAAGGGCCCGCTCGGCCGCGGGACCCCAGTTCGACGTTCTGTTCAAGCATCGTTATGCTCAAGATTCGGGCGGAACCGCTCTTTCGATTTCAAACCCGATGGTTTCGAAATCCATTCGAGATTGTTCTTTGGAGAGAGTCTCCAGCGAAAATCACTCCTCAGAAATATTTAAGCAGAAATGTACCATTCAAAATGCCAAACGGTGTGGCCATTTCGAAAAGACGGTTTCGCTGGAGACTTCTTCAAACAAAAAAACGAACGACTTCGACGAAACTTCCAGGATCGATTTCGAAATGGCGTTCCCGCCAGAGACTTCCTTCAAACTAGAGTGCGAAACCTTGTTGATCGATTTCGAAATTGCGCTCCCGCCCAGGACATCCTCCGAAACAAAATTCAAAGCCTTTCGGGCTCGATTTCGAAATGGCGCTCCCGCCCAGGACTTGCTCGAAAATAAAAGTCGGCACTTCTGCAGCTCGAATCCGCAGTGGCGCTCCCGCCTGAACCTTGTCCAGGTAGAGGCGCGAAACGAATCAAAACTGGCGTAGCGCCCATGAGGAATTTCAATCCGCTCACGATGGCCCTGCATCTGGTCGGTCTGGAAAAAGGCGCATTCGCCCGCCGACCCGTGCATCGCCGTCTTCGTCGCGCACTTTGAGCGCGCCGGCGCCCCCGCGTCGTTCATACGGATCGACTTACAGTGCCCGTGGAGTGACGGGCGGGAGAATCACTTCCGAGTAGCACGTTCGCAGCGCAATGTGCAGGGCAACCATCAGCAATTTGAAATCGCCCTGTGGAATTTCAAGTCGCTCAAGGTTGCACTGCATCTGGTCGGTCTGAAAAGTGGCGCACTCGCCCGCCGACCGATGCATCGCCGTCGTCGTCGCGCACTTTGAGCGCGCTGGCGTCGTCGCGCCGTTTATGTATACAAATCGATTCGCAGTGCCCGAGGAGTGAGAGGCGGGCGAATCGCTTGCGAGCGACATGTGCGCAGCGCGATGTGCAGGGCAACCACAAGTGGTTGGAAATTCCACATCGCCGCTGCGACAATTCGGCCAAAATGCAGCGCCTCCAGTTAGGCGACGGGGCCTCGGCACAACGCTGTCAGTGGCGTTGTACCCACGACAAGGGAGGAGACGTCAAAGAGGCTCGCTCAGCCGCGGGTCCCCAATACGACGTTCTGTTAATGCATTGTTTTGCTCAAGATTCGGGCGGAACCGCCCTGTCGACTTCAAACCCGATGGTTTCGAAATCCAGTCGAGACCGTTCTTCGGAGGAAGTCTCCTGCAAAACCACATTTTCTAAATCCAAGCGGTGTGGCCATTTCGAGACGACGGTTTCGCTGGAGATTTCAAACAACAAAAAGCTATGTGTATATATATATACACACGCGTGTATATTATGTATTGCTTATTATTATATAAAAAATCGAAGCTGATGGGGTCGATTTCGAAATGGCGATCCCGCCCAAGACATCCTCCAAATTAGATTTCGAAGCCTTTCTGGCTCGCTTTCGAAATCGCGCTCCCGTCCTGGACATCCTCCGAAACAGAATCCAAAGCTTTTCGGGCACGATTTCGAAATGGCGCTCCCGCCAAGGACTTCCTGGAGACTGGAATTCGACATCCTTCTGGTTCGATTTGGAAATGGCGCTCCCGCCCAGGACCTCCTCGAAAATAAAGGTCGGCACTGCTTCAGCTCGAATTCGCAATGGCGCTCCCGCCTAAGACTTGTCCTGGTGGAAACACGAAGAGGGTCAAAATCTTCGCGGCCCCGATGTACTTAAGCAGCACACCAACCACGCAACGGGTCAAACATTCCAAAATGAAGCGTTGCAGCGCTACTTGCCCCAAGGAGGCGGATATGTGCGGCAGCGAACCTCACCGAACAAGAACGGGAAGCGTCGCTTTTATCCACTAGGTATGTGAAGTATGCTCTTGTGCTGGTCTGCCGCGCAAATATGTCGTAGCGTGCGTGCGTTTGCGCGTGCGCGTGCGTGCGTGGAATATGTGCATGTGTGTCCATGCGTGGTGGTCTGCGGCACTGCTGTGTTGTGCCGTGCTGCTATGCCGTGCCTCTGCGGTCTGCGTGAACGTGTGTTGCCTCTCTGTGTGCGTGTGTGTGTGCGTGTGTGTATGTGTCTCTGTGTGCGTGTGCATGTGCGTGTGCGTGTGCCTGCGTGCGTGTGCACATGTGCGTGTGCCTGTGGGTGCGGCTGTGTGAATAGATGTTCTATGGATTCTGCCGTGCTCCCGCGTGTTCTGCCGTGCTCCTGTGTGGTCTGCCGTCCTCCTGTGTTTTCTGCTATGGTCCAGCTCTGCCGTGCTCATATGTGTTCTGCCGTGCTCATGTGTGTTCTGCCATGCTCTTGTGTGTTATGCCGTGCTCCGATGTCCTCTGTGTGTTCTGCCATGCTCCTCGTGATCGTGCGCGTTAAAGTTAAAGTTAAAGACGGGGCCTTCAAGGCAAGCGGGAAAACACGGACCGGGCCAGACGGGACCCACGTTCCCGAGAGAAGCCGAGTCCCAAGCGAGCACCGAGGGCGACGGAAGCCCACTCACCAGGGGGAGCAGCTGGCGCGAGCCTCACCGATGCACATCTTTCCATCACTCACGGTCGGATCGCCACGGCGCGCCAAGCGGCGGCGCACCCTGCGGTCCTCCAGGGCGCCGACTGCTGCACTGGCCGCGGCGGCGAGCTCCTCCTCGGCGATCTCGAGGGCCCCAAGGAGCCCAGCTCTCGCCGCGGCTGGACGCCGCAGAGGCTGGCTGGCGACGGCCGTCGCGACGGGCGCATCCGCGGGGGCCTCGCCGAGTCCCTCTGCCGCCTCAGTTCTTCGGCTGCCGCTGGGGCGCTGCCCGCACTGCTCGGAGTGGCCGAGGAGTCGACTGCTGGCTCCGCTGCGATGCCAAGCCACTCCAGGTACTGCTCCTGCGCATGCTCGGGCACAGGCCCCTGCGGACGCAGAGCAGGGATGCCATATCTTTTCACCTTGTGCCTGGCAGCCCGTGACCCCTCTTGCAACCTGCCTCCTGGATGGAGCCCCCGTGACCACAGGCTGCGCTGATTCCTGCCCGCCCCGTCGGCCTTGCCGCCTGGGCAGCGCTCCTCGAGGCGAGGCCTCTCCCCTGAGCGGCCGCCCAGCGTCACGTAGGCGCCGCGCATGGAGCACACCTCGAGCTCCTGGGTGTCCTCACCTTCTCCAGCGCAGGCGTAGGGCAGGGCTTGCCCCAGGATGCTGAAGGCCACAGCTCTGGCCGAGAGGGCGGCCGAACTGCTGCCAGTCGAGCGAGCGCCCTCCAGGCGTGGCCACTTGGCTATCGGCCCAGCGCCAGCGGGATCCTCCGCCGTCTGGGGCCCCTCGGCGGTGGCAAACCGCTCCTGGCGCCGCTCAGCAGCAGGAGGGAACCCTTCGCAAACCTTGGCCGCGATGCCGTGCCAGATGCTGGCGGCCCGACAGATCCAGCGCCCGAGCTCCTGCACGATCTCCGCCTGCGCGCGGTGGTGCTTCTGCATGGTCTGCCGTGTTCCCGTGCGCCCCGGGCGACTCCACGCCGCGCTGGCTGCAGGCCCATCCTTGCGGCACGGGTCCAGCCCCACTGCCACGGCACGGGGGCGCCCCGCGCGCACGGCGCACGGCTCCAGGGGCTCGCACTCGGCTCTCATGCACTCCTCGCCCCCCAAAGGCGGCGCCCGTGCAGAGGTTCCTGGCCTGCAATGTCTTACAGAAGAGAGTCAAACCCTGCGTTTCCCAATGCCCGCTTGGTAGAGCACGTGCATACCTCGAAGCACCCACAGGTCGAAGCCGTGCTCGACTCCACACTGCCGCAGGAAGGCGTGCCGTAGGTTCTGGTAGAGCTTGGCGATGTCCAGGCAGAGGCTGGCGGGGGCAAACCCCCTCACTCGAGCCAAGGCGGCACAGGCGCTGCGCAGCCAGCTTGCCTCGTCAAACTTGCGGGCCATCTTGCCCCAAAAGAAGCGGTGATCGTGTTCCGCCTCCCACAGCGCGCCGATGGGCTGCCTCGGGCTGTCCCAGATGCGCAAGGGCCGTGGGCCGTTCACTATGGGTCGGGCTCCTCCGTCCGACTGGGGAAAGAAGACCGGCATGGCAGCGCGGGCGCCCAGGGGCAGGGGCAGCGCCTCCTCCTCGGCGCCGCTGCTCGCGCGCAGGCGCTGCCCCGCTGCACTGGCCCCGCTAGGCACTCGCCTGCCCTGGCTGCACTCCTCCGTTGCTGCTCCCAGCTGCGCGGCCTGCAGGGCGAGCAGCCAGAGGGGCCAGGTCCGCAGCCTCAGCGACCAGCTCCTTCTTGCATGCCTGGGACACTTGCGGCCACTCGCCGAGCGCGCTGCCGCGCCGCTCGGCTTGGCCACGTTCCGCTGCGGCCTGCGGCGGCCAGGGCTCGCTGCCGCCTGCGAGCTCGCCATCGTCGCCGCTGATCTCGTCCATGGGGCAGGACTCGGCCCACGGCGCTCGCTCGGGGGCTGGCGGGGGCACCGCGAGCTGCGCCCGCACCGCCTCCACCTGGGCGCGCATGGCCGCCCAAGCCACCTCGAAGTTGCTGGAGCCCCAAGCCTCTGGCAGCTTGTCCAGCTGCGTGAGGAGCCCTGGCACATGGCTGGCTCCAGCCCACTCGGCTGCGCGCTGGCGCCGCCGCTCCTCCGCCTCTTCACGGGCAGCTTCCTCGAGGACCTGGAACGCCCTGCTGGCCTCCTCCACCTCGCCGTCGAGCGCCGCGAGTTCGTCCTGGGCCTTCTGCAGCTGGACCTCAGCGAGGCCCCGCGCCGCCTGCTTCTGCTCGAGGGCCTGGCGGGCTGAGCGGAGCCGCTTCCCTTCCTTGCTGATGGCGTTCGCCTCCTTGTGCAGCAGAGCCGACCGCGGCATTGCGGAGGCCTTCTGCTCCGCTGCCTCCTTCTGGGCGCTGGCCAACTCTGCCCTCTTCGCCTCCAGCTGGTTGGCCACGACGTCCGTGAAGCAGCTGTCGACGCCGTCGGGTGGCCCAGCCAGCAGCGCCTCGAGCCGCTCGACCGTTGCCTGCAGCCTCTCGATCGCCGTGACTCCTCCGTTGCTGGGCGCCCCACTCGCCGCTGAAGCCGAGGTCTGCGACTTGGTGGATGCCGTGCGCGACGCTGCGCTGCGGGCCTGCCGCTGGGCCCGACGCCCACGAGGCTGGCCCACCCAGCCGTCCTTGTCTGCCTCTGGCTTCGCCTTGCCGCGGGGTGACTCCAGCGCCCAGGGCGGCGCGGCATACCCACAGCTGAGACACGTGGAGCGCCAGTCCCAGTTCCAACTACCGCAGCTGCACATCCAATAGGTCCTGCTGCGCCTGCCACTGCTGCCGCCACGCTGGGACCTCGCCATGGCGCCCGCTGCGCTGCCAGCTGGGCCACGCCCCCACGCTGCGAGAGCAAGAAACACAACAAGAATTTGCACTGGCCCAAAGCGCGGAGACCCTCGCGCTCAGAGCACCGCCAACGACTTGCGGTCGTCGGGCTCTCCATGGCCTTGAGCCAAAATGGCTACGGATTTTGATCGTGCGTGTTCTGTCGTGCTCCTATGTGTTCTGCCGTGCTCCTGCGAGTTCTGCCGTCATTTCTGCCGTGCAACTATGAGTCCTGCCGTGCTCCTATGTGTACTGCCGTGCTCCTGTGTTCTGCCGCGTTCCTGCTTGTTCTGCCGTCGTCATGTGTGCTTTGTGTGATCTGCCGAGCTCCTGTGTGTTCTGCCATGCTCCTGCGTGGTCTGCCGCGCTCCTGATTGTTCTGCCGTGTTCTGTCGTGTTCCTCCTGCAACTCTGCTCTGCCGTGCTCCTGTGTGTTCTGCCGTGCTCCTGCGTGTGTTTGCCGTGTTCCTGTGTGTTATGTGTTTTCTGCTGTGCACCTGCGCGTTCTGCCGTGCTCCTGTGTGTTTGCCGTGCTCCTATGTATTATGTGTGTTTTGCCGTGTTCCTCGTGCTCGTGTGTGTTCTGCCGTGCTCCTGTGTGTGTGTGTGTTCTGCCGTGCTCCTGTGTGTTCTGCCGTGCTCTCGCGCGTTCTGCCGTGCCTCTGCGTGATTATGTCCATGGTATGAAGATGCATCGGGCGAAAACTCAACTTTAACACGTATGAGGATGTCCCAAGCGAAATCCCTATGTTGACGAACCTAGCCGGACAAGAACGGGAAGTGCCGTTTTGTCCACAAGGCTCGTCAAATAACGTCTGGTTGAGCACGCCAAAGAACTCCGCGCTGGCGTGCCGCGCTGGTCTGCCCTTCTGGTCTGCTGCGCTGGTCTTGCCTCCTCCTCCTCCTCCTCCTCCTCCTC
>CAUYUJ010020142.1:0-73550 GCA_963575745.1 Prorocentrum cordatum | reverse complement strand
AACAACAACAACAACAACAACAACAACAACAACAACAATAACAACAACAACAACAACAACAACAACAACAACAACAACAGCAGCAGCAGCAGCAGCAACAACAACAACAACAACAACAACAACAACGACAACAACGACAACAACAACAACAGCAGCAGCAGCAGCAACAGCAACATCAACAGCAACAGCAACAGCAACAGCAACAGCTACAACAAGAAACAGTTTAAGACTGTTCGCTCTCATCTGATCGCGTGTCATTCAATACGCATATCCCAAACCCTGGATACCCGTCCTCTTCGTCTTCAATCGTACCCCCTTTTGGGGGTAGACTCATCCCCTGCCACGCGTGGTTGGCGAAGCGCTTGAAAACGAAGGGCAACAGATAACGGGGGAGAATGAGGACAAAGGGATCGGAGGAAGGGAGGAGAGGGGCAAGAAGGAGGGAGGACGATGATCTGCGCTGGGAGTGGCGACTCAGCTTGCGCCATGGCTTGCGCCAGCCACTCCAACACAGGTTAACAATAAGCTTCGCCATGGGTCGCGCCATAAACAGCGCCACACACCACCCCCTTGAAAGAACCCAGCGTGGATACCCCCACGGGGAGGCGCACAGCTGCAAATCGGTGTCAGAAACAAGTTTCGTGGAACCCTGACAAGAAGCGGGATGTTGGAAGAGTGGGGCGGCAGGGTTGTGAGAACTGCAACCGTGTCGAGAGGAGCGCGGGAATGTGTAGTGGATTGGGATGGAGTGGACAAGAGTAGGGTCTCAGGAGGAGGAGCGGCAAGGAATGGAGAAGAGGAACCAGGAGGAGTGCGGAGGAGCGGGGGGCGCACGGAGGAATCTGGAGGAGGGACTGGGAATAATTTGGGAGAGATGCGCAATGCGAGCGGGATGGGGGTGGAGATTGTTGGTGTGGGATGGGGTGGCCTGGGGAGGAATAAGCGGAATGCGAAGAACTGAAGAATAGCACGATGGAATACAAACGACATGAAAATGGATATCAGGGGGAAAGACTAAAGAAGACTGGGTAAGAACGTTGAAAAGTGGGGGCAGGTGGATACAAGCGGAGACTGGTGCGGAAACAAGGCGCGGCAGGATTGGAAGGCACCCGAAAGCCTCCTATGACCTCTGGGGGGCCCGGGAATGGCCCCGATGACCACCGAGCAGTTGCAGAGGCTCCGCAAGCCTGTGGGAACGCAGGCGGGAGCCGTTGTTGGCGCGGGCCACGACAGGCGCGAAAGAGCGGGGGCCCCGAAGGGCATACGTATAGGGGGCCGCAGAGGGCAGCGACGGAGCCGCTGAGGGCAGAAACACGAAGGGCAGGGAGGGGGCCACGAAGGGCGACAGCGGGGCCACGAAGGGCATGCATATGGGGCCACGACGGGCGCGAACGAGCGGGGGCCACGAAGGGCATTCGTATATGAGGCCACACAGGGCGACAGCGGGGCCATGGAGGGCAGCAAAGTGGGCCACGAAGGGCAGCGAGGGGGCCACGAATGGCGACAGCGGGGCGACGAAACGCATGCGTATGGGACCACAACGGGCGCGAAAGAGCGGGGGCTACGAAGGGCATACAATCCGTGGCCACAGAGGGCGGCGACGGGGCCGCTGAGGGAAGAAACGGGGCCACGAAGGGCAGAGAGGGGGCCACGAAGGGCGACAGCGGGGCCACGAAGGGCATGCATATGGGGCCACGACGGGCGCGAACGAGCGGGGGCCACGAAGGGCATTCGTATATGGGGCCACAAAGGGCGACAGCGGGGCCACTGAGGGCAGCAAAGGGGCCACGAAGGGCAGCGAGAGGGCCACGAAGGGCGACAGCGGGGCTACAAAGGGCATGCGTATGGGGCCACGACGGGCGACTGCGAGTGGGGGCCACGAAGGGCATACAATGCGGGGCCACAATGGGCAGCGACGGGGCCACTGAGGGCAGCAACGGGGCCACGAAAGGCAGCGAGCGAAGGCAACCGCGGAACCAGTGCGGGCAGCGAGGGGCATCGAAGGCGGGCGAAGGGCAGCGAGCGGCGACTGCAGTCCCCAACGGGCTGGTCGGGCGGGCAGGCCCAGACGTGCGGGTCGAGCGGGCGGGTCGTTGAAGCGTAAATTCTGCTTGAACCGCCAAGCAATATACAGCGGGAGCGCGATTCCTGAGTGTTGAGGGAAGGCATATGGAACAATTGTGAAGAAGTATCAGGCGGGAGCCGCGATTCGGTGGTAAGTTGCGAGGAAGGCCCAAGCGAGAGCAAAATTCGTCAATAAATTGTGAGGAAGTATCAAGCGGGAGCCGCGATCTGGTGGTAAATTGGAAGGAAGTCAAAAGCGAGAGCGTGATTCTTCAATGAATTGTGAAGAAGTATCAAGCGGGAACCGTTGTTGTTGTTGTTGTAAATTGGGGGCCAACGACACAGTTTGACATTCAAGACCTTCCCTGATTAAAAACCAAGTGCGAGACCTGGGAAGGGCACTTCAATCCAAAAAACAATGTGCACCAGACGGAAGGGATCAACAAGAAATATTCTTCAGAAATGAGAGTTCAACAACACCAACAACAACAACAACAACAATTACTAGCACGTGGGGACACTCCGTTCTCACCAGTGCCAGGGTTTTCATAGGAGGCGGGCAATACCCCCACTTTGTGGGGGGGCCGGTTCAAGCTCTACCAAATTTCCAAACGACTCTTCGCCACCACCCACACCCAGCTTCCCGCCCTATGACGTTCGGACACTTCACTTCGTGGCATGCGGACGACCGTGGCTACTATTCAGGGCCCCGCGGCCGACGACGACGGCGTGCGCGCGCGAAGAAAAAACGAATGTGTCCCGCATGGTATTATTTGACAGGGATGATGGCCCTGGCAGGTGCGCAACCGTTGTTGCAGAAGTTCGAAAAAGTTGCTCGGAAAAGCCCGTTTGACAGAAATGTTTAAAAAGTGTTGGGTTTCCTACGAATCCGCAAGAGCGCGCGGGATGAAATTTTGACATTTTTTTTTTTTTGAAAAACCATTGGTTTTTTGATGTTTTTATGTTAAAATCGCTACGAACACTAAGGTTTTGGAAGGATTTCGTCTTGCGCGCGCGAATGTCCACTTTACCTTATTTTTTGCAAGGGATTCTTGAAGTTTGGTTATGTTAGAACAAGAAATGTCCACTTTAGCTTATTTTTTGCAAGGGAAAACGGGGGACAACAAAACAACCGGATCCGGACACCCACGTTTTGCCTGAGACTTCCTGACGAAAATGATGAAAATGTGGCTGCGGCCTAGGCGCGGCGAGGGGGCCGCGCACCAGGGGTCCCAACAATAATTATTCTTTAGGATAAATAATGTTCAACAACAACAACAACAACAACAACAACAACAACAACAACAACAACAACAACAACAACAACAACAACAACAACAACAACGACAACAATCGTTTTAAGACTGTTCGCCCTTCTTTGCTCGAGTGTCCAATAACGCGTATTTCCCAGACCCTCGATACCCGCCCTCTTCCTCTTCGATCGAACACCTTTTTGGGGGTAACCGTTCTTCCCTACAGGACGGGCCCCGGCAAGAGGCGGGGCGGCCGAGGACCGTCGGCCTGGCCAGCGGCAGCGCTGATCGGCGGGGCGGCCGCGGACCGTCGACCCGACCTCAAGAGGGACGGACAGGGGACCGACTACGACGACGACGACGTCGACGACGACGGCGACGACGACGACGACGACGACGACGGCGACGACGAGCGAAAGCGAGAGCGAGAGAGAACGACAGCAGGGCCACGAAGGACACGAAGTAGGCCACGAAGGGCGACAGCGGGGACACAAAAGGGAATGCGTATGGGGCCACGAAGAGCGCGAACGAGCGGGGGCCACGAAGGGCAGATAATGCGGGGCCACAGAAGGCAACGATGGGGCCACTGAGGGTAGCAACTGGGCCACGCAGGACAACGTGGTTGATGCCTGGGACGCAGAGAGAAGGAAAAGAAAAGGAGAGAGCAGCAAGCAGCATTGGCAGCCGCCTCGGTCTCCACGACGGACTACTGCCACAGGCGCACGAAAAGGGAATCAGGCCTTGAAAAAGGGGGACACGGTCAAAGACGAGCCGTGTGTAGGGCGGCGGAGCGGGAGACGGCGGGCGGCAGCCGGCGCGCGGCCGGCGGGCGTCCGGGCGGGGATTGTAGTAGACTCCCGAGTGATCTTCTCCCGCAGCGGGAGCCCGCTGAAGACTTGGCGTTGTCTTGGAGATGGAGGCTGTTGACTACAGGGTGTCGTCTTGGAGATGGAGGCAGTCGAGTACAGGGTGGTGGTGCGTGGCACAACGAAGGCGGGCGGGCGGGCGGGCGGCGGGCGGGCGGAGACCTTCGTCCGTGTGTAGGGCACGGTCAAAGACGAGCCCCGCGGCTGCGCCGCAGCACCCGAGCGGCACTGCATTCGAAAGAGAACGTTGCTCGTGAGCACGGCACACCTCCCCGCATAGGCCCTTCCCCCTTTAAGAGAAACCTAACCTGAGCAACAGTCGGAGGTGGGTGGAGAGGGAACGGGGACAGTCCTAGGTGATCACAGTTGGAGGGCCACAAACGGCGACACCGGGGCCACGAAGGACACGCACATGGGACCACAACGGGCGCGACTCCTGGGTGCCTGGGTGTCGGGAGCGCGGCGGTTGAACAAATGTAAAACATTCCAACGCAAGGGCGCTATTCTTCAGTAAACTGCAAGCAAGTCCCCAGCGAGAGCGCGACTCCAGAGCGCCGGGAAAGCGATTCTTGTAAAAAGTTAAAGACATCCCAAGCGAGAGCGCGATTCCTGAATAAAACGCGAGGAAGTCTCGGGCGGGAGCGGGGGTCCTGGCTAAATTGTGAAGATTTCAAGCGGGAGCCGTTGTTGTTGTTGCTGTTGTTGTAAACTGGGGGCCAACGACACAGTTTGACCTTCAAGACTTTCCCTGGTTAAAAACGAGGTGCGAGCCCTGGGAAGGGCACGTCAATCGAAAAAACAATGTCCACCAGACGGGGGGATCAACAATAATTATTCTTCAGAAATGAGAATTCAACAACAACAACAACAACAACAACAACAACAACAACAACAACAACAACAAAAACAAAAACAACAACAACAACAACAACAACAACAACAACAACAACAACAACAACAACAACAACAACAACAACAACAACAACAACAACAGCAGCAGCAGCAGCAACAACAACAACAATAACAATAACAACAACAACCACACAAAACAACAACAACAACAACAACAACAACAACAACAACAACAACAACAACAACAACAACCATAATTTTAAGACTGTTCGCCCTTCTCTGCTCGAGTGTCCAATAACGCGTATTTCCCTAACTCTCGATACCCGCCCTCTTCGTCTTCGATCGAACCCCTTTTGGGGGGTAACCTTTCTTCCCTACAGGACGGGCCCCGGCAAGAGGCGGGGCGGCCGCGGACCGTCGGCCTGGCCAGCGGCAGCGCTGATCGACGGGGCCGCCGCGAACCGTCGACCCGTTGTTGTAGGGGCCTCTGTGGGCTGGCTTTGGGACCTGAGTGGGCAATTTGGCGGGACCTCTGTGGCCGCGTTCGGGGCCTCTGTGGGCTGCGGCAGGGCCTCTGTGGGCAGCGTGGCGGGGCCTCACTGGGCGCGTCTCAGGCGAGAGCCGTTGTTGTTGTAACCCGGGGGCCAGGGGCACAGTTTGAGCATGAAGACTTTCCCTGTCAAAAAACAGGGTGCAAGCGTCGAGGGGCACACTTTGATTGAGAAAAACAGTATGCACTGGTGGGGAAGATCAACAATAATTATTCTTCAGAAATGAGAATTCAACAATCATTCCAAGACTGATCGCTTCTACTGACCCGCGTGTCATTCACTATGCATATTCCAAACCCTGGATACCCGCCCTCTTCGTCTTCGACCGTACCCCCGGGGGGGGTTATTCCTTCCTGGCCACGTGTAATTGGAGAAACCCCTAAATAGGGAAACGAAAGGGAACAGACAAAAAGAGAGGACGAAGGAAACCAAGGAAGGGAGGGATTAGAGGGGCAAGAGGGAGGGACGACGATGATTTGTGCCGATGATATGGGGCCTGAGTGGGCAATTTGCCACACCTCTGTGGGCGCGTTCGGGGCCTCTGTGGGCTGCGGCAGGGACCTCTGTGGGCAGCGTGGCGGGGCCTCACTGGGCGCGTCTGAAGCGGGAGCCATTGTTGTTGTAGCCGGGGGCCCAGGAGAACAGTTTGGCCCGGATGACTTTCCTTGTCAAACAAACAGGGTGCGACCGTCGAGGGGCGCACTTTGACTTAGAAATGGGCAGCGTGGTGGGGCCTCTGTGGGCGCGTTCGGGGCCTTTGTGGGCTGCGTCTGCGGCCTCACTGGGCAGCGTGGTGGGGCCTCTGTGGGCGC
Source organism: Prorocentrum cordatum (assembly GCA_963575745.1). Lineage (NCBI taxonomy): Eukaryota > Dinophyceae > Prorocentrales > Prorocentraceae > Prorocentrum > Prorocentrum cordatum. The sequence goes on along the minus strand of CAUYUJ010020142.1, from coordinate 67,152 downwards.
GTTCGGGGCCTCTGTGGGCTGCGTCTGGGTTCTCAGTGGGCAGCGTGGCGGGGCCTCTGTGGGCAGTGTGGTGGGGCATCAATGGACGCGTTCGGGGCCTCTGTGGGCTGCGTCAGGGGCGTCAGTGGGCAGTGGGGTGGGGCCTACGTGGGCGCGTTCGGCGCATCTGTGGGCTGCGTCAGGGGGCCTCAGTGGGCAGCGTGGTAGGGACTCTGTGGGCGCGTTCGGGGCCTTTGTGGGCTGCGCCGAGGGCCTCAGTGGGCAGCGTGGCGGGGCCTCCGTGGGCGCGTTCGGGGCCTCTGTGGGCTGGCTTTGGGGCCTGAGTGGGCAATTTGGCCGGACCTCTGTGGGCGCGTTCGGGGCCTCTGTGGGCTGCGGCAGGGACCTCTGTGGGCAGCGTGGCGGGGCCTCATTGGGCGCGTCCGAGACGGGAGCCGTTGTTGTTGTAGCTGGGGGCCCAGGGGCACAGTCTGGCCCGGATGGTTTTCCCTGTCAAATAAACAGGGTGCGAGCGTCGAGGGGCGCACTTTGTCTGAGGAAAAAAGCGATGCGCACCGGTGGGGGGGGGAACAATAGAAAACATTCTTCAGGAATGAAATTTCAACATCAGCTGAGGTGCAAAGGAAAAGAAATCGGAAGGAGGGGGGAGGCGGCCCGGGAGGAGGGAGGAGCAGGAAGGTAAGAGTGCGAACGTTCGAAGAAGTCCTATGCGAAAGCGCCATTCCACAAGGAAATATACGACGGGCGGGCGGTCCTCTGACAGGCGGGTCGGGCGGGTGGGACATTCAAGCGGGATGCCTGAGTAGGGCGAAAGCGCGATTCCTAAGTAAAGTGTGACGGCGTCCTCGGCGCGAGTAAGGTGCCTGAGCGTAGATAGCGCGAGTTCTGAAAGAACTGCGAAAAAGTTACAAGCGAGAACGCATTTCCTGAAAAGGGGATGTCTGGCGGGCGCGGGGGTCTAGACTAAAGCGCAAAGAAATCTTAAGCGGGAGCGCCGTTCTTGACTAAATTGTGAGGAAGCCTCAGACGGGCGCCGACCCGCCCACCACCGCGCGCCGCAGGACGACGGCGCCAGCCCACCAAGAAAGGGCCAGCCCCCCGAGCTCTAGCAAGACGCGCGGGCAGCAGCTCTGCTCGCGCGGCCAGCAAGGGACGGAACAAGAGAAGACAGCGGAAGCAGCAGCAGGCGCGGGAAGATCGGACCTCCACCCCGTGCACGCCCAGCGCGGGCGGCAGGACAGCAGGATCGCGGGACAAGGGCGAGACGACACGGCAAGGGAAGGTACGGCAACGGGACCCAGGGCACGGCACAACGCGGACCCCGAGCACGGCACGGCACGGCGGCACAACAACGACAGCACGGGCACGGCACTGGGCGGACCCACCACAACACAGCACAGCAGCACAAGGCCACAACATGCAGGCACGCGGGCACGCAACACCACAAGGAGGCAGAAGCAAGAAAAGGCAGGAAGCAACACACGAAGGGAGACCGAAGACACAAGACAGACAAGCCCACGTCAGCGACGCCACCTCATGGGTGAAACTTTCACTGCCCTCGTCAATATCAAACGATACCTCGTGGAGAGAAGGGACCGAGAACGCGAGCGACGCCAACCTCAGGGATGAACCATACCCGGGCCGGCTAGGTGTCAAAGGGCGTGGGGCATGAGAAGAGATGGCACTTCGCTAACAAGATGCAATTGCGTGTGCCATGGCCAACACTCCAACAGACGACAACAAAAACGACGACAGAAGGAGCGCCAGCGGCGACAACGCAGATGCAGACCGACATGTTTGCAAGAACGCGGCCACGTCTTGTAAAAACGGCGGTTGGCGTTGTATCCCACCCACGCAAAACGAACATCATGCACCCCGAGGGGACAAGTTGCAAGCGAAGTGCCGTTGCAGGCGTCGCAATGTTCAACATGTCATGCAACAGCGCGCGGGGCACGAGAACAGAGCGTGCCAAGGCCATCACGTCACAAGCGGACGACGAGAACGACGACGACAACAGAAGAGGCATCGGCGGCGGCGACGCCGAGGTAGACCGACATATTTGCAAAAACGCGGCCCCGTCTTGCAGAGACGGCGGCTGGCGTCTTGGAAGATCGCAAGAACGGCGGTCCGTGCTCTACCCCACCGAACCTGACGGTCAGGAGCGAAAGGCCACACGAACAATGACAACGAGACCATGGCATAATTAACCACTTGCGCAGTAGGAGGCAAGGAGACATAATGCAAGCGAAGTACCCTTCCACGTGCCCACGACAACGCAGCACCAGACGACAACGACAACGACGACGACAGCGACGACAACGACGAGGACGACGACGGAAACCAGGACGACGGGCAGAACGGCGGCAACGACGGCGAAGCCGACCGACAGATCCGTAAGAGCGCGACGCCGTCTTGCAAAAAAGGCGGCTGACTTAGGACGAGGCGGCAAGAAGAGGACACGCAGGACCGCAAAACGACAGCAAGGCCAGAAGAAGGACGCAATGCAAGGACACAGGGCAGGCACGAGAAGCCGGGAGACGAAGGAGAAGCAGGACAGGCAAGCAAGCACGGCGGGTAGCGCGCGCAAGAGGCAGGGGCAGCAAAAAACCCTGCACGCATTTTGCCACCGCGAGCGCGCAGTCCACGGTCGCCCTGCGCACTAGCCCCCCTGGGCGCAGGCCACGACGGCGCCGACGCTCGCCAGGCACCCCCCCGCCCAAGCACCGGTGAGGGGTCCACGCCGGGCGCGCCATTAACGGCACAGCCCCGTAAACAGGCCCGGGCCTAACGCTGCGCGGCGCCAGTCATGGCCAAGAGCACGGCCGCGGCAACAAAATGTACATGCGCACGGCGCTCCTCTGGAGGGCGGCACTGGCGGAAAAGAAACTGAGAAACCTGGGCAGGACAGGAGGGAGGAGGCAACGGGAGGCGAGACCACAGAGAGGACCTAAGCTCAGCCGAGGCTGAGCAAGAAAAGAAGGCAGGCCACACATCTACGTCAAGAGCGCCACAAGCCCCACAACGGGGCAGCGTAGCAGCGCAGTGCGGGCCCCCTGCACTTGAAAAGGCCAGCATCCAGACATCCGCGCCCCAGACCAGAGGCGGAACTGGAGCCAAAGCCCAGGGCCAAGTGCCATATCTAAGCGGTTCCAGCGCGTCCCCGGCGGGCCGGTCAGCCACGCCGAGAATGGGAGACGAAAGACAGGCAGGGCATCTGCAGCAGCCCGCTGGAAGGAAAGAAGATCCAGCTTGAGGGGTGCAGGGCGGACGACATAAAACTTGTAGCTGCAAGAGAGCAGGCGGCGCGCTGCAGGATCAGCGCGCGCCTTGGCGCAAGCCGGGGACCCGGCGACAGGCCACTCTACCACGGCAGGAAGGGAAGGGTCCAGGGAGCACATCCACGCCCGGACAGCGCTCGCCCCCGTGAAGCAGCCCGAGCTCGAGGCCACCGTAAGCATATTGGCACCTGGGTGCTCGGCCAGCAAGGGGCGCAGCCTCGCGCGAGCTAGGATCGCACGCTCAAACATCTTAGTGCCCAAGTGGAGCGGGCACCCACACTGCGCGACGACAACCGCGCAGGGCAATTCTGGGCCGATCGCGCAGCCCAGCAAGCGCCGTGCCCACCTCGCTTGCATATGATCGAGCGAAGAGCGCGCCCGCTCAGCAAGGAAGCGGAACGGGGAAGGGTAGAGCAAGGCAGATCCCACGCGCGACGGCACTTGAGCAGACAGGATCGGGAGGCAAAAGCACCCCGTCTCACCGGCGAAGAATAACGCCTCGAATAGCTCATGACCTCTGGCCAGCGAAGCACGAAGCAGAGGGTGGAAAGTGAGACGGGAGTCAAAGAGCAACACCATTAAGGCCTTAGCATCCACCACTGGGTAGCCGATATCCCGTACATCGGGGCTGCCAAGGATCACCAAGGCCGCGGTTTTCCCCGTCTTGTAATTCAACATGGACCGGGTACGCCTTGCGTGCTGCAAGCAGGCTGACCATAGCTACCGCGACACTCTGGCAGGGAGGGCCCCCCGAGAGGACGTGGCAACAGTGAGGTCAACAACGAACTGCAGTGGAGGCAAAAAGACCGTGCCCAGGCGGTCGTGCAAGTAGGCCCTGTCGGCCGCAGAGGCTAAACGCTGGGCGCCATTTAGCATTGCTCGCTCGGCCCTCGGGGAGGATGCCTGCTCCGCGGCAGCTGCCGACGCCACCTCGATAGCCAAAGTTCCAAGGTCGCCCCCGCCAGCTGGCGGCGCTGGCCCACAAGTGGCTGAGGAATCAGGACCAGCAAGCGCCAAGCAAAAACGCCGAAGGTGGGGCTCCACCCAAGCCGCGCAGCTCCCAGGTAGCACGCGGTACACCTCTTCAGCCAGCCACTTGAGCTGCGCGTTGGAAACGCCAACGCTGAACCTACGACCCTGCGCCGTGCCGCCGCCAAGCGAGAATAAAGAAGAGACGTGGCCGCGAAGCGCAACGAAATGGCTGTCAGACGACATGAAATCGTCGAGGAGGAGACAATCGTGGCCACGAACACCTGCTTTGTAGGCGTTCAGGAGCATGGCGGGGTGGGAGGCGACATCAAACGCCCACTGGAGATCAGCGAACGCCCAGTATGCGGGCAGACCCTGGGCGCAACGAAGTTGGGCGTGAAGGAAGAGAGCAAAGAGAGGAGAGATGGGGTCACCCACCCCGCCCTGCTGGGCCACGCCGCAGTATGCCTGCAACAGTGTGGCGTCACACAACGTCCACAAACCATCCACGACAGACGTCCTGACCGCCGAAATTGACAGGGCGTCAGCACAAACTGGATTGGACGACACGGGGGCCCGACTTCTGGAGGGTTGTCACATGCCGGCTCGACCTCAGGGTGCTCGTAATGACGCGCTGCCCGGGAAGGCTCACCAGGACGAGGGTGACCTTGCGGCCCTCTGGCACCGCCGACCTAACAGAAGCGAAACATCCGCGGAGCGCGGCGGAGGTGGACTTCAAACTCTCTAAGAGGGGATCTACCTCAGCGGTCAAATAAAAGGCGGAGTCAGGAGCAGCGGGGCCAGCGCCAACCAACCTGATCGCCGAAACCGCGCAGGCCTGGGCTCGCTGCCCATCCAGGTGAGAAGGAAAATCATTACGCACGCAGCTCAACACGTCAGTCTGCAACGACTCGAGCACCTGCCCCACATGGATGGGGTGCCTGCCCATCTTCCGGGCCAGCCCACGCAATTGCAAAAATTCTGAGCGACCGAAAAAAATCCGAAAAGAACCGCTCGGCCAAATCAGGGAAAGGTGCGCGAAGGTCGGAGAAGCGCGGCAAAGTCAAGCGGCGCTCGGACCACTCGGCTTGCGCAACAGCCCCTTCAAAAGCAGCTTGCGGTTCAGACGCGCGGGGGTCCAGAAAAACCCTACTCGGGCGCACGGGGGCTGCCGCGGACGTCTTCTTCGCTCCCGCCGCACACCCAGCCAGCGCGTAAATCACGTCGCGCGCCCAAGCGGCCGCGTCCAAAAAACCGCGGCGCTGCATCTTGGTGGCGCCCCCCCCCGCTCCACGGAGGGTGCAGCCACTCACACGCAGTGAGGGACTCGACCGCGTCAGCCAGGAACGCCAGGACATGCGCCACAGCGAGCAACGCATCGTCCACTGGCCCTCCTGGTGCGCCAGGCCACGCGACACAGCCCTGACAACTGCAGGGAGGGGAGGGGGGAGAAAAAACACGGGAACAAACACGGAACCTATCGATGGTCCGAGTCTGCGCGACTCGCATGGGCTACAGTACTGGGAATGAAACAGCAGCGCACGGACAGGATCAGATCGATGCACGTGCCCGAGTCATGCATGGCACCTGCCGGGCTGCACGCCACTAGGCCGCCATAGCCGCGTGGGGCGGAATAGTACGCGCAGAAAGAAGAGCATTGGCCAAGGGTCTGCTTACCAGCAGTAACTGGCGCCACCCCAAAACTCCAACCACTGGGCGCGGTCAGAGGACAAATCAGGGAGAGGGCAGAGGAGCGAGACAGTCTCGCTGCGCACATAAATCCTAACCGCGCCCCACGAAACCGACCTCGAGAACCCCGCTTGTAGATCCGCTCCAGGGGGCAGGCGCGCACCTGCAAGCACGCAAACGCTGGCGCCTAGGCAGCCGGGGTCACGCACCGCCAGGTGGACAGAGTCACGAAAACCTGTCCCGTTGGTGGTGCGCGTCGGTGCTACATCCCCAGGCGGAGGCGCCCATGGTGCAGACAGATAATTTGCCTGAGCTTCTGACGCAATCCTGCGCATGCGAGTACGTTCACGACCTCTCGACCTCTCGACTCATCAGCGTCGCGAGCGCTTACACCAGGCACGCAGAGCAGCAGCCCCCCCAGAGCAGAAGAAGAGAGGGACCGGTCCAAAACGTCGTCGCGCCCTCCCGACTACGCAGGGAGCCTCCAGACCGCCGCCACAAGTCTCCAAGAGCACTCTCGCGAGGACCCCGACGAGGCCGAATTCAACGATTTCCTGCTGATTTTTCCCCACGACAGCGAAGGAGGTCCCCAGATCGCCCCACCAGGCCTGACGTCGCAATCTTGGTGCCCACCACACAGCCATCAAAGAAAGAACCGAACTCCTGCAGAGTTAGCACTGGCACCCCGAACACAAAAGTCACAGCTTCTGATAGAAAGGCTGCCCCCCCCCAAAAAAAAAAAAAAAAAAAAAAAAAAAAAAAAAAAAAAAAAAAAAAAAAAAACGCTGGACGTGCCTACCAGCCTACCCACCCACCCACCCACCCACCCACCCACCCACCCACCCACGCACCCACAACGACACCCCCTGACTTTCGGTAGCGGTTTCTGCAGGACCAAATCCAATTCGGAACGGCGTCTTGCGGCACCGTGGACACAGGCGCGTCTGGCAGCCACGGGACACACGCGGCCTGTGTGGGCTGGCGTCCTGCCGAAATCCACAGGACACAGGAACGAGCGCAGCACAAGGAGGGTGAGTGAGGCATCCAAGCGAGGCTGCGTGGCACACGACTTCGCTGGACCTAGTTGGTCTAGCCAAGCACGAAGGAAACTACGCAGGCACCCCCGGTCCGCACGTAAAGGGCAGCCCACTGGGACGGAGTGAGCAGGAGCACCCCTGACAGCACCCACGCAGAAAAACAAGGGTCGAAGAACGGAGTTCGGCCACGCCGCTGGACAACAGCACGACTCGGCCTCCAAACAACAGCGTGAACGGCCCAGCTCCCCAGATCAAGCCTCAGGGGCCCCTGACGACAACGAGCGCGTGGAGAACTGCCGCCCGCTTGGCCTCACAAACCGTGTGACCGCCAAGCGCCCGCAGCAGGTCTCCTACAAGATCGCGCTCACGGCGACATCGCGCGGGAACTGGCTGCCCAGCCCACGCCCTGCCTTGGAGACCGCGTAGATCGTGCACCAACCATACTACATGCAAGCCACCAGGTGTGGCCTTGACGGGGGGTGGCTCGCCAATTGTCGCCACTCCATCCACACTCTCTTTCCCCCCTCCACTCCGAGACCAAATTGTGGAGGCGCACACTCGGTACCTTCTTATTTTTCCCCCGCGCGCGGGGCGGGCGCGGACGCGAGTCCCCCGCTGACGCTTGGTGCTGTGACGGCCCTGACGCCTTGGGCCTGCTACGACGGGTGGCTTGTCAAGAGGTCCGTGGGGAGCACCAGGCTTGCGTTTGCGCGGGCGTGACATTCCAAGAGAATGAAAGACCAGGCGCCCGTGGACCAGCCCACAAAAATCCTAACGGGGCTGGGTGCGGAAGTGCTTTGTGCCGATCCCCCTTGTCGACCGCAGGGTGTTCGCATTCAAACAACTCAGGAAGATCACCAAGTACATATTACTCCTTGTCCTCCCGCCTGCGCGTTCGTCGTCGTCTGCCTGTTTCTGTCCTCCCTGTCCTCCCCGAGGCCCGGGCGAGCAGCAAAGCCTGCCCGCCAGGACAAAGCGTGGCGGCGCACAGATGTTTTGTTTCGGCGCCAGCCGCCGTCGACCCCCGCGCCCGCCTCCCTCCCTACCCCCCCGCCCCTGGCTCGTCTGCCCCACACCAGAACTGACTCCAAATCACGTTCCCTATCTCACAACGGCCCAAGCAGCGACGAGGCCGCCGAGTGTTCACTGGTAACCTCGTCGTGCTTCTTCTGGGCGCTCGTGTACCCAACTTTTCTTTGGAAAGCGACACGCACGCCCCGTTCGAACATCGCCTTGCGCCAACGCTTCGACACGGCGACACCTCGCGAGACACGTGGCCCGACTGGCCCCCGTTCCTCGTCGCCCGCTGCCTCTTCACCCCGGCCGCCCTCGGGCCCTATCGGTTCGTCAGCCTCTGTTGTGGTTGTTGTCACAGTTTTGTGCATCTACATTTTCTCTCATCTGCGTTGTTCTTCTCCGCCGCGTCTTCCTTATCAGAGGATGCCCCCCCGTCCTCTAACACTCGTCCGTCGTGCAAGCCTGAACCAACAGCCTCCGCCGGTACCGCTCGCACTGGTCTCCTGGCTTGAGTTCCGCCGCCTAATCTTCCCAATTGAAATCGACCCCTCGGCGCAACTGCGACTGCTTTTCGTGCCCTCCCTCTCGCCTGCGTGGTGCGGTGCCCTATCCAAAAAGGCCGACAGATCATGAAGCTTTCTCGCTTGTGCACGCGCCTGCGGGCAACGTAACTCCACGTCCGCACGCCGAGTCCTCTGTCAAGGTTTGCTGTCACTGCACCTCTGGTCCACCCCTGCGCGGAGCGGGCCGCCACTAACGACGACAGTGTACTCAGGAATTCTTGTTCTCATAGGACACCTTGTTCCCAAAATTCGTCCAAACGCCGTCGCCCTCTCCCACGACCTCGTCCTCGCGCAGAACCATTCGGCACATCTCCCCTGCATTATGCACACATTCCCTGCGCCTGCGCGCCCCAGGACTGACCAAGCCCAGTGGCCTCGCAAGACGACGGACAGACCTATCCCCAACGGTTGCAACCACAGCCTGTTTACGCACTCCTTTTTCGTCGCACCCAGCCACCCTGCGCGATCCTCCCTCACTTACGCCCCTCCCAGCGGACCGTCCAAAGGGCACGCCCCCCTGAAAACATGGGCGCGCACGCACCACTAGACACGAGAAACGCTCGCGCATATTTCCACTCACTCGATTTCGCTGTCCTTTGACGCCACATAATTGTCGAACAGCGTCGCCCGGGTGCGTGCAGACCTTCTGGGGGCTTCTGGGGCCGCGCTCCTGAAGTCGACGACGCCACGGGCCATATCGCCCCAACCCTCTTTCGCAAAGCAAAAGAGGCAAAATAGTACGAGTGGGCTCCGGCCAGATCTCCCGAACCGATTTCAAAATTCGCCCGAGCCACTGCCAGCCTCCAGGCGTGATGTTCTCTACTCCCAACGACGCCCCTCACCGAAGCCTCGACGCCCTCCCCCCCTCCGAGACCGAGGTAGGCCTGCCACCACCAACCAGGACCACAGCGGCAAGGTCTACCCGGAAGACCCTGAAGACGCGCCAGTCCGCTTCCAAATCGAGCCCGAGGCGCTCCCCAAACTGCCTTCACACAAAAATTGAGAAAGGCACCAGTGATGAAGGTGCCGCTTGTCCACCAGTGTCTTCTCCCCTTCGTCGACTCCTCCGCGGAGGCACTCACAGCGAGGAGGGCGGCGGGCTTTGCGCTGGGGAGAAAGTCACAAGGCAGCAGGAGGAGACAGAGCAGGACTGCAGCACCCCGACCTTGCAAGGGGGACCCACCGAGGGCCAGGGACCACGGCCACCGCAGGCCAAGACCCCCCCACTCAGAGACAGGACGGCCGAAATCACTGAGCAACTTACACATAAGGATAGACGCGCGTCCACCACGCGCCCCCGCGCGGCACGGAGCCGGGCATCCCCAAAAACACTGGGTCGTATAATCCTGCAGACTTCGTCGGGCGCCCCAGGTCCCCCGGAAATCCCAGGCGCTTCTTTGATGTTGGCGCTCTTCTCGGCCGTCCCTGCGCGCGGCCACGTGTTCTCGAGTGACTTCCCGAGGGCCCGCAACACGAAAACTGATCATCGGAGGACCGCAGGCGGTCCAATAGCGCCCCCGATTGCCCCAAGCTCGCTCCAAGAGTCTTCAGGCGGCCCACGAAGCCTCCAAGATGCCCGGGGGCTTTTAGGGAGGCCCCCGACGAGGACACAAGAAGCCAAAACTGCATATCGAAATGTAGTGGTTTCTTCTCAATCTGCGCGGTCTCATTTGCTGTTGTTCCAAGACCCCAAATCGGCCGCAAACCCGTCCGCCCGATGACAGCCAAAGAGGCCACCAGGAAGGGACCGCAAAGCCCAAGAGGGCCACAAGAGGGCACGAGGCGCCACCAAAACGGCCCAAGGGGGCCCGAGCCAAGCCCTGGAGGGGAACACGAACGACCATTTCGAGCTCCCGGTCCCTAGCCGACGAAGCCCCGCAGTGTGTCTGTCTGCTGTTGTCTGTTTGTCTCTGCCTCTGCCTATATGAGCCTCTGCCTCCGCCTGCCTCTGCCTCTGCCTCTGCCTGTGCCTCTCTGCTGCCCCTGCCCCTGCCCATGCATTATGCCTCTGCCTCTGCATCTGCCTCTGTGTCTTTTTGTCTGTCTGTTCATGTTTCTGTCTGCGTGTCTGTGTCTTTGTCTCCGTCTCTCTCTCTCTCTCTCTCTCTCTGTGTTCTTCTGTCGCTCTGTGCGTTTGTGTGTGTCTGTGCTTCTGTGCATCTGTGTGTCGCTGTGTGCCCCTGCGTCTCTCTCTCTCTCTCTTTCTCTCTCTCTCTCTCTCTCTCTCTCTCTCTCTCTATCTCTCTTTCTCTCTCTATATATAGATATATATACACATACATACATACATTCATGTATACATACATTCATACATACATACATACATACATACATACATACATGCATGCATACATACATAAATATATATATATATATATATATATGTGTTCTCTGTGTGTCTCTGTGTGACTCTGCGTGTCTCTGCATGTGTATCAATGCATGGGTCTCTGTGTGTGTGTGTCTCTCCGTGTGTGCCTATACGAGTGTTTCTCTGTGTGCGTCTCTGTGTGCCTCTCCGTGTGTGTATGATGTACATGGTATGTATGTGTGTATGTATGTGTGTATGTATGCATGTATGTATGTATGTATGGTTGTACGTATATATGTATGTGCGAATGCGTGCCTGTGTATATGTATATGTGTATGTGCATGTGCGTATGTGTAAATAAGCACGTATGTATGCATATATGTGTGTATGTGGGTCTGTGTGTCAGTGTGTATGTGTATATGTGTGTATGTGTGTATGTGCGTATGTGTGTATGTGTGTATATGTGTAAGCGTGTGTGCCTCACTCTCTCTCACTCTCTCTTTCTCTCTGTATCTCTCCCTCTCTCTCTCTCTCGCTCTCTCTCTCTCTCTCTCTCCCTCTCTCTCTCTCTCTCTCTCTCTCTCTCTCTCTCTCTCTCTCTCTCTCTCTCTCTCGCTCCGCAAGTCTATGTGTGTATCTATGTGTGCATCTCTGTGTGCATCTCTGGGTGTATCTCTGTGTCTGTGTGTGTCTCTGCGTGTATATGTCTGTGTTTCTCTGTGTCTCTGTTTGTGTCTCGATGTGTATCTCTGTGCGTGTGTCTCGTTGTCTCTCTCTCTCTCTCTCTCTCTTTCTCTATGTGCCTCGCTCTGTGTCTGTATGGATGTCTCTGTGTGGCTGTTTTTCCCTCTCTCTCTCTCTCTGTCCCTCTGTGCCGACCTATATGTTTCTACAGGTGTGCCTCTATGTGCGTCGCTCTGTGTCTCTCCGTGTGTGTGTTGCTCGTTTGTTTCTCTCTCTCTCTCTCTCTCTCTCTCTTTGTCTCTCTCTCTCTCTCTTTCTCTTTCTCGTTCTCTCTCTCTCTCTCTCTCTCTCTCTGTAAAACTATGTGTATCTCTGTGTGTCTCTCTGTGTGTCTCCCTGTGTGCGCGTGCGTCTCGCACTGTGTGTTTCTGTGTCTCTCTGTGTCTCGTCCATATGTGCGTCTCACTGTGTGTCTGTCTGCCTGTCTCTATATGCGTGTCTCTATAAATTTGTCTGTCTGTGTGTCTCTCCGTGTGCATCGCTGCGTGTCTCTGTGTGTGTGCGCATTTATCGCCTCTATATGTATGTCTGTTTGTGAGTTGATGTGTGTGTCTGTATATGTCTGTCTTGATGTGTGTGTGTGTGTGTGTCCACATGTGTCTCTAGCTGTATTGTTCGATATGTGTGTGTTTCTATGCGTTTGTCTCCGTAATTGTGCCTCTATGGGTGTGCCTCTCTGTCTCTGTCTATGGGTTCGTCGTTGCTCCATCTAGCTTTTCTCTCTCTCTCTCTCTCTTTCATTCCTTCCCGCTTTCTGTTTCTCGCTTTCTCTCTCTCTCTCTCTCTCTCTCTCTAGTTTTCTCTGTCTATACCTCTGCCGGTGTCTCTGTCTCTGTCTCTGATTATTTGCTTATGTTTTTCCCCCTCGTATATGAATGTGTATGGACGTATGCTTGGTGTGTCTGTCTGTATCTCCCTTTATTTATCTCTCTATGTATATAAGTACATGCATGCATGCATACATACATGCATTCATGCATGCATACATACAAACATACATGTATATCTATACAGACATATATATATATATATATATATATATACAAGACTGCATGGACGATTCGCGCCATGCGCTTTGCTCCGGACGCTTCCCTGGCAAAACAATACATCATCGCTTGCTTCAGCACCGCTCCTCATGGGAGGAGGTAAGGAGAAAAGTTTCGTCTGCCACCTCCAAGGTTTATCCCTACCCATCCCTTCCTCCTCCTTTCCTCCTCTTCCGCCTCCTACGGTGGTTGAGTCCATCCTTTGAGGAAGTAAGGAGCGTTCCCATGACACGCCGAAGAAGTAGCAGTAGCTCCCAACAATCGACTTCTAGTCGATTCCTGAATGCCTAGAGGGCTGCAGGCACTCAGGAAATCTTCGATCGTCGAACTTCGAATCTAGATCCAGTGCCTGTCTCTCTCGATCGAGGAATTTAAACCTGGAGCCTCAAGCGTGGAACCAGGATCGTCGGGTCAGCTCGATGTACTTCGTAGGAGAACGCCGTCTGGGCGTTTTTGGTGCTCTTTTGGGCCGTCCTGGGGCCCTCTCGGGCCGTCCTGGGGCCTTCTTGGGCCGTCTTGGGGAACTGGGGCCCTCCAGAGGTCTTCTGAAGCCGTCTAGGGTCCTCTTGGGGGCCTCCCAGGGCCTTCTCGGGGGGTCTCCCATGGCTTTCGTGGGTCTCTCTTGGGAGCCTTCTGGGGTCATCTTGGGCTTCTTGTGGGCAGTCTCAGGGCTCTCTGGGGCAGTCTTGGGGCCTTCTTGGGACGTATTCAAACCCTCGGGGGGGGGGCTCTTGGGCCGTCTTGGGGCGATGTCGGGGGCTCATCGGGCCGTCTTGAACGCTGCGAAGACCCAAAAAGCGGATATGCTAAAAATACACATGTTCATAAGAGAATGGGGCGACGTTTGCTTCTTCGGGGCTGTCTTAACGGCCTCTTGGGGCGTCTTGTGGGCCTCATTGGCCGTCTTCAGACAATCGAGGTTCTTCTTGCAGCGCTCTTGAGCTGTCTTGAGTCTCTCTTGCGTCTCTCCGATGACCCCTCTGATCGCCTTGAGTCTGCTCGCAAGGCCCGGCAAGGCGCCCCGGGAGGCACGGAAGGGCCAGCGGACCTTTTCCAAAGGCGTCCAGGGGGCCGCGGAGACGTCTGGAGGGCTTCCGGAGCGTCCCCGGGGGGGGGGTCCGGTTTAGGGGAGGCGGGGTGGGGGGGTGGGGGGGGTCCGAGTAAGAAAAACTATAATATATTATATGTACAGGTGTAGAGATATGATGTTTTATATATATATAATCATATATAGACATGTGTATACATATATATATATATACAGTTGGATATACATACATGCATGCATGCATGCATGCATACATACATACATATATACATACATACATACATGCATGCATGCATACATACATACATAGATACATAGATACATACAAACATACATGCATACATACATACATACATGCATGCATGCATGCATGCATGCATGCATGCATGCATGCATGCATGCATACATACATACATACATACATACATACATACATACATACATACATACATACATACATACATGCATAAATACATACATACATACATACATACATACATACATGCATGCATGCATGCATGCATACATCCATCCATCCATGCATGCATGCATGCATGCATGCATACATACTTGCATGCATACATATGTGTCCGTCCCCAGCCATTAGAGGAGCCCCCGCCCGAGGCGCAAACCAGGGCCAAAGATGTGCTGCCTCACGGGGGGGTAAGAGGCCCTTCGGCCTTCGCACGCCGAGCAGCCCACCCGGACCCCGGAGGCACAGCTCCTTAACAGGGGATATGTCGACCCCTATCCCAGGCTTCGTGGGGTTTCCGAATGGACCAGAAATTTGGGGCCTAACCCTGGGATATACGATGGGGGGGTGTCCATTCTCGATAGGGGTGCGTCCGAATAACCCCCTTGGGGTGTATCCCAGGGTTTTCCCATTCTTCTGAGCGGCCAGACTTTTCGGGCGAAACTCGGGGATTGGGGGAGAAACATCGCCCGCGATTCCTGTGTCCAGGGCTGCGACACTTTCTCGTCCGCGTACTCGGCAGCGGTCGCGCGGCATCCGCTCTGGAGCTCATCTCCCCATCCAACGATCTCCCCCGTGTCTTGGCAGCCCTCGTGCTCCTCGTCGGCTATCCCGTTTTCTTGTACCGCGCTCCCTTTCCACGCACCCCCTCCCCCCTCCCTTTCTGTATGGTTTTCCCGCCACAGCTCGTCTGCACGACTGTGGCGCGTTCCGAACGTCCGACCCACGCGCCGCGTCGAGATCTCGCGCGTCTGCGCCCACGTCAGCCCCACTCCGCTGCAACACCGCCTCCCGCGGTGCGACTCCGCCGACCCCGCCACTCCCCTTCGACAGGGCAGACGGGGAGCACGGCCGCGCGCGTGCGCCCCCCGCATCTGCCCGCAGGCCGGACAGGGGCCGTCCGCGCGGGCACGTGGCCAGCGCCAAAACGCGTGGCAGCGCCGCAAAGAAGCGCGCCGAAGCAACGACACGCCGTATGCCGGACGAATGCAGAAGCACCCCCACCACGCGCACATTGTAGCGGAGGGAGGGTCCTGCACGCCAACACGCACCGCCTGCACCCCGGGAGCGCTGGCCACAGATCTGGCTGCGGGCGGCAGGTCGGCGGCCCAGCAGCTCCCAGCACGCGCCTCTCGCAGCCCCGCGCTTGCACGGTCGCGGCGCCCCCGCACCTGCAGCGCAGCTGCGGAGCACGATTCGCAGAGCCACGCCCCAGGAGGACGACGACGACGACGACGACGAGAAACAGCGGGGGAAGCGGGTGGCGACGGGAGAGATAGCAAGAGGCGGAGAAGGCAGCGGGGAAGGAGAGGGGAGTCGGGAGAACGAGAAAAGGAGAACAGCAGGGAGAATTGGCCACGAGCGGTCCGACGCGGGAGCAGCAGGGCACACGAGACGCGTGCACCGCTGCCCGAGGACGGCCACACGGAGCCTACCACGTCCAGATGTGACGGGTGAAGGGAGGGGCGGGAGGAGCGAAAGGGGAGGAGAAGCGGGAGGAGAAGAAAAAGGGGGCGGGCCCAGACTCGCCGCACTGATTGGAGGGGGATCGCCTTGCAGTGCGAGTGCCTTTTCAGAACGACCGAGGTTTCTGCTGCCGGTGCCGAGGCGCACACTCATCATCGAAGAGGAGGCTGCCCGCCAGCCCTCCAACTTCAGAGCCTAGCATCCGAGGCATGCGCACCGCAGGCACAACGCCCAGAGGCGTCATGTTCCAAGCCGCGCCTGCACAAGACAGTGCCAAGATATGCCTGACGCCGGTCAGGTCAGCAGGTCATCGAAGATGTCCTGTCTTGGCGCTCCTGACCCGGATCCGACGCTGCTTGGCTGCACACGGTCATCATGTTATATTCCTACATCGTTCTTGCCTGAACGAACGACAAGTTTGAACATGGCGCGTGCAGACGCGGTCGGCCTTCATCCTCAGCCGGTGAACTAAATCGTTGCGGCTTCATCCACAAGTCAGGCAAGCGCACTCATGCATCTCGCCCATCCCACCAGCCCTCTGGGAGCATGCGGTTTAGATCGGTTACTCTTCCAAACCCGTTGCCTCCCGTGCGGGAAATGACTCATCGCTACTCCCGCTTAATCCCACAAGCCCGCCCGGCAGCGCCCGTCCTCATTCGTCTGCCCACCTCTGCCCTTTCCAGGTCCTCTCCTTTCAAATAAACACCCCCGCCCGCATCCGAACGGCGACAAACCAGGACAATGCCAAGACCCTTCCCAGCATCCCTGTCAAAAAAAAACAAAACAAGTTCGCCTGGTAATAGGATCCAGCCATACGCACCTGCGGCTACCACAAGGCAGGTGATACTAAGGAGAACGGCGAACAAACTACGAGTGGCGTACGACATGGCCTCTCCTCGTGGGCAGTGCGCCACCGAAGGGGTGCAGCTCGACCCATCTGGGCGCTGCCACTGGGGCCTTCGGTGGATTATGCTCCCTGTGGGCCACGAAGCGTGTGAGGGGTGTGCCAAAAGGAGGCGGGGCCGTCACGCGGGCGCTGCTAGGGGCATGCCGAATATCACTCGAGTCGGCGTGCGGGCGCTGCCAAGGTTAGAGGCCTCCTAGATGGGGTCGGAGTAGATGGGGCCGGCGGATCGCGCCGCATCGCCGATACATCGGCGATGCATCGGCGATGTATGGGCGATGCATCGGCGATGCACTGGCGATGCATCGCCGACGTGGGCGATGCATCGGCGACGTCGACGTGAAGCAGATCGGGCTCCACATCGAGCCGCATCGCCGATGCATCGCCGATGCGGCGCGATCCACCGACCCCATCTACTCGGACCCCATCTGGGAGGCCTAGAAAGGTGCTTTTCGGTGCTCTTCGGTGAAGCTGTGTACCTAAAAGATGGACCCGAGTCCGCCCGCATGCGAGCGCTGCCACTGGGGCCTCTGCTGGAACTCCCCATGGGCCAACGGAACGCGTAAGATGCGTAGCTGAAGCGGACCCGAATGAGCATGCGGACGCTGCCACTGGGGCCTGCGGTGGAGTCAAGGGTGGACCGCGTCCACATGCGGTCGCTGCCTTTGGTGCCTTCAGTGGCGCTTCTCGTGAGGCAACGAAACGTGCGAGGGGTGTGCCAAAATGGATCCTTGTCAGCATGCGAGCTTTGCCACTGGTACCTTTGATGAAGCTCCTTGTGGGGCCACGAAACGCGTGATGGGTGTACCAAAATGAACCCGAGACCGCATGCGCGAGCTGCCAATGGGGCATTTGTTTAGTTCCCCTACGGGACGGCGAACAGTGTCAGTGATACTCCAAACGTGGCGTGGTGACGCACGCGGAATTTGCCAGTTGGGTCCTCCGTGGAGTCTTGTGGGGCCACAAAAAAATGAGGCTGTGCCACAATAGGCGTGGTCACGCATGCGGATGTTGCCACTTGGGCACCCTGTGGAGCTACCGTGGGGCCACGAAACAGCCCCTGTGGGAGGCCCTACGACGACGTGGACAGCGCCATCGGTTCCACATTCGAGGGCAGGAACAGCACCCCGGGCCCACGGGCCCCCATACCATGTGCCTGGGCACACAAATACCACAGCCGCTAACGCGACCCCATGCGCTGTGGAGAATGGAATGCAGTTGTGGGTCGACACGAACTGTTTCGCTACCGACGTTCATCGTCTTCAAGAGCATCGCCGAGGCGTACGAGGAAGAGCAGCAGAAGTACGTTGACAAGCCTGGACCGCCGGATGCCCCACGACGGTCTTGCCTGGCGATACCAAGCTGGCCTGGCACCCCAGAGATGTCACAAGCACAGCGACTACAACAAGCCCTCGTCGAGAGGGTTGTCCCAGCTCGTCTTTTCCGACATCTCTCTCCTCTTCGTGACAAACCGCACAATGCCAATGCCCTGAGTTCCTGCACCAGCAAGGGTTCTCGGTCCTCTGATACATCGACTCGCGGACTCGCGGGAGCTCTTCGTGGGAGCGGCGGGCAGCGTCGCCAGTCGAAACTCACATCGTGCCTGACGGCGCGTTCCGAAGGTCGCCCGCGGTGCACGATCGACGTGGCAACTGAGGTACGGCGCTGTGGGTTCCACCAGAAACCGGCGGCTACCTGCTCGTTTGGGTGGATGAAGCGGCAACTGTTTCTGAATTTGTAAACCTTTTTCTCTCTCGTTCAACGACAACCCGAAGTTGTCGCAGCCATACGCCAAGAGGATCGTGGTTCTCTACACCCGAAACAGGACTGCGATACTATCAAAGCCAGTGACGGAGGCTGGCTGCTCGTATCCACGTGCAGGAAGCAGGCACATCCTCAATAATTGTTCGCAGTTCTACTCTAAGCGGCCCTTCTGAATATTTGTCCCATGCCAAGCGGAATTATCAACATCATGATGTTATGGTTAGCTTTGCGCCCACTCGTTTCTGAGGGTAATGCGTTTTCCGAATTCTAACCTAGGATCGGTTGCTCCTGCTGAACACTTGGACGACAGGCCACGAAACAGGTGAAAGGTATGCCAGAATACGCGTGGTCACGCGTGCCGGCTTTGCCAGTCGGGTCTTCTGTGGAAGTCCTATGGGGTGCCAAATTGGGCGTGGTCAAGCACGCGGGCTTGGCCAGTTGGGCCAGTTGTGGAGATCCTGTGGGCCCACGCGACGAATGAGTGGAATGCTAGAATGGGCGTGGTCAGTTGGGTCCTCTGTGGAACTCGTATGGGGACACGACGCGTGTGAAGGGCGTGCCAGAATGGGAGTGGTCACGCATGCGCACTTTGTCACGTGGGCCGTCCGTAGACTTTCTGTGAGGCCACGCAAGATATGAGGTGTATGCCAGAATGGGCGTGGTCAGGAATGCGGGCTTCGCCACCCGGGCCTTCCTTGGGGCTCCTTCTGGGGCCGCGAGAGAGACGCGACAGGTGTACCGAAGGAGACGCATGCGGAGGGCAGGAGGCAGGGGGTGCGAGGAGTGGCACGCGGTGCGCGCTTGATTCAATGCGTGGACCCACCACCACTGGATAGATGGGATACACATTTGGCGGCAGAACCTTGGGCCACGCACGGGTGCCCAGTGATCGCTGTGTTTTGTTTGCTGTCACGGATGCGGAGGGTGGGTGGGTCATACTGTCTGGTGTGAGTGGGCACACCCTCCTTCCAAAAACTCATGCAAAAGAAATTGCTGGTGCATACACATACACCACACCATGATGGCCGCCCCATCGCCACGTTCTGAAAATACGCTTACCTGAAAGACTCCTAGCTCCAACCATACAGGACTGGAACCCTACACCACACACACACACACACACACACACACACACACACACGCCCCCTTGTATGTTGTCCCTACCCGCGTCCTCTGCTGCGCATGGCTTCCCCTGCTATCCGCATGGCTTTCTATGCTGCCCCATACACGCGCTCTCTGGTGTGCATGACTCTATGTCAACTGCGCATGGTTATCTTGTGCATGCATGTATGTGCTGACAGCATGGCTTTCCATGGTGCCCCTTACACGCGTCCTCTATTGCGCCATGGCTTCCGATGTTCCGCATGGCTTCCTCTGCTATCCGCATAACTTCCCCTGCCATTACAGTGGCTCGCGGTAGCTGTTTCAGCGGCCCCCACAATCCCCCAACAATCGTAAAACTCAGACGTAGACTAACCTCATACAGATTGGAAAGCGCAGACTAGGAGTAGGACTAAGACAGAGTAGAGTAGAGCAAAGGACGAGTAACAATGTCGAGTAGAGTAGAGCAGAGAAGAGCAGAATAGAGGAGAGCAGCGTAGAGTAGAAGTACAGTAGGGAAGAGTAGAATAGAGCAGAATAGACTAGAACAGAATACGATAGAGTAGAGGATAATACAATAGAAGGAAATAAGACACAATAGAGTAGGGTAGCGTGGAGTAGAGTTGAATAGAGTCGAGTATAATCGGTAGGGCAGGGTACAGTAGCGAAGATTAGGTATAATAAGATACAATCGAGTAGAATATAATGGAATCGCGTAAGAGTAGAATGGCATGGAACACATTAGGGTAGAGCAGCGTATAATATCATACAAAAGATTACAATAAGTGTAGGGTAGAGCAGACTAAGCACCGTTGAATGGAATCGAATACAGCAGGGTGAAAGTGATTACAGCAGAGTGGAGTAAGGTAAGGTAGAATACATCAGGAGCGATATTGGGAACACGTAGGACAGAAAAAAATTGGAGAGGACACCAGAAGAAAGATGATGGTGATACGAAAACAGGATATGACAGGGTAGAGCGGGGTGATGTAGAGCAGAGCAGGAGTAGAGTACACAGCCGGGGATGTAGAGCAGGAGTTGTACACAGTCGAATAGAAATATAGAGTATACAAGGAGAGGAGCTGAACAGTATGGACTGGAGTTGAGTACAATACAGTGGAGTAAACTAGTGAAGAGTAGAATAGACTCACGATTTCAAGAGTGTGGTAGATGGCAGAGAGAATCGGGTAGACTAGAGTTGCGCGGTAGGGAATAACATACCAGGAGCAGAGCACAATAGAGGAAACTAGACTCGAGCCGAAAGAATTACCATGGATCAGGGAGTTGAGTGTTAAGGTGGGGGAACGGATATCGTAGACTAGAACCGAATACGAGCAGAGCACCCTATGGTACAATAGGGGCGGGATACAGCATACGAAGGTCGGCCGAGCAGGACGGAATATCACAAAGATGAATCAGAGGAGGCAGGACCGAATAAAGTCACATTGTATAATATAATGCGGAAGGAAAAATAGTAAGATTACAATCGGTCATTATACACTATAACAGAATCAGATAAGTTATAGCAAAGAACACAAGGAAACACTCATAGCATTGCTCCGCCGTCCGTACGGAGCTAACCTCGACTTGCCACTCGGGCTATATTCGATAAGCCTGCATCAAACTGCATGTGTCCTGCTGCTTTGGAACGTGGTTTCGTTCATTTTCGGGTGTTGTGTCGGCTGCGCGGCTTCCGCGCGGTGGGAACGCTGGCATGGAAAAAAAAAATCCACTGTGCAACCGCGAGAGAACCGACGCCCACATCATTGTTCCTTATTAGAATATACCCCCACCTACCTCGTATTCCGGCCGATAGCGGCCCAATCCAGGACCTCCCATCCAGACTTAAAAAAATGAATACAAAGTAGCCGTTTTTCTTTTCAACATCGTCTTTCTTGTCGTCGACGATGCGAAAAGCGTGGCAAGAATGGGACGCGGCGCACATCGCGCGCGGCAGTCAATATAGGCCTGCCCATCCTGAGTGTTAAAAATCAATACCAAGTCTTCGTTGTTTCATCTCAGCATGGCCTGCCATGTCGCCGACGGTGCGAAATATGTGGCAACAGTGGGACGCGGCGCACATATGGGACGCGGCGCACATCGCGCGCGGCCGTCGATCCGGGCCCGCCCATCCTGACTGTAAAAAATCAATACAAAGTCTCCGCTGTTTCCTCTCAGCATGGCGTGCCTTGTCGCCGACGGTGCGAAATATGTGGCAGGAACGGGACGCGGCGCGCATCGCGCGCGGACGTCCATGCGGGCCGCGGGCCCTCCCATCCTGACTGTAAAAAACAATACAGAGTTGCCGTTTTTCCTTTCATCGCGGCCTGTCTTGTCGTCGACGATGCGAAATGCGCGGCAGGAATGGGGCGCGGCGCACATCGCGCGCGGACTTCTGGGGCAACCCCAAGGTGGGAAGGGCCACCTTACTTGTCAGAAGCAATGCCATGCTGACTGTCGCTTGCCCACATAGCTGTTCTTGTCGTCCATCCCACAAAAGTGCATGGCATGAATTGGGCGCGGCACCCCCCCCCCCGCTCGAAGTGAATGAAATGACCTTCTCGCTTAGGCGCCGAGCGAAATTTTCTCAAAGTTGCGCTCCCGCTTTGGCTCGGCGCACGTTTTTAGCTCGCCAATTGATTGGGCGCCGGGGCGTTCCAGGATGCCCTGGGGTGACGAATGCCTAGACGCTCTCGGTTTTCTGTACTTACCTCGAGCTACAGGACATCTACAGAGCTGATACGTACAGAATCTGATTCAGAATCATCAGTGGCCGTTGTCTGTTGAATCCAGAGCTCTGAACTCGGTCTGCTGCCCGAGCTAGGTCCGCAAAACTATTCGTATTCTTCGAGTCATCTTGAGAGATGCTGTCGGTCCTCTGCACTTAACTCGGGCTGTAGGGGGGCTGCATGGCTGGTAATCATTGGAATCGATTCGGAGACATCAGGCGCGTCCGCCTTTCGAATCCGGAGCTCCGAACTCTGTCTGCTGCCCGAACTAGGTCTGCGACACTATTCGTATTGGTCGAGTCATCCTGAGAAGTGCTGTCGGTTTCCTGCACTTAACTCGGGCTGTAGGGGGACCTGCAGGGCTGGTAATCACAGGAATCGATTCAGAGACATCAGACGCGTCCGCCTGTCGCATGCAGAGGTCTGAACTCGGTCTGATACTCGAGCTAGGTTTGCCAAACTATTCGTATTGTTCGAGTCATCTCGAGAGGTGCTGTCGATTTACGCACGTAACTCGGGCTGTAGGAGAGCTACAGAGCTCGTACAGAAGACAATCCAGAAGAATCGGGGGCGTTCGGCTGTTGCATCCGAGAGGTTTGAAATTGCTTGGGCTGAAAAACTAATTTCTGTGTTATTTGTTCGATCAGATGTTGTCAGGAAGCTCTACGAGTCCCCCGGCGGTAACAAAGGTTGACGGTTTACCGCCGGCGCCCAGTTTGGTCGGTTGAAAATTATGTTCTCGAAATTTGAACATTCTGTTAGCGCTCTAGTATTTTTACCACGATATTCGATCTTATTCCCGCTCGCCGTCTTGATCTTAGCTCGATCGGGTACCTCTAACTGCCAAAAAGCACTGTGGCGGGATCGGCCGTTTCGGGCCATCTTAACACGCGGTGACGGTTTTCTGAACATAACTCGAGCTACGAGCTATAGGACAGCTACAGAGCTGATACTTACAGAAACCGCTTCAGAAACATCAGGCGCGCTTGTCTGTTGAACCCAGAGCTCTGAACTCGGTCTGCTGCCCGAGCTAGGTTCGAAACTATTCGTATTGTTCGAGTCATCTCGAGAGGTGCTGTCAGTTTTTTGTACTTAACTCGGGCTGTAGGGGGGCTCCAGGGCTGGTAATCACAGGAATCGATTTGAGGACATCAGGCGCGCCCGCCTGTCGAATCGAGAGCTCGGAACTCGGTCTCCTGCCCGAGCTAGGTCCGCGAAGCTATTCGTATTGTTCCCGGGGAGCTCGCTGAGAGCTAAAGGGCTTAAGATTAGAAGCCGGGCGGTGGTGGTGCCCGCCAGGAGCTCCTCCGCGGCGCCCCAGAATCCCCGCAGGGGCTTTTCCGGCCCGGCAACGTGTCCGGGAGAGCTTCCGGCAAGCTTCCACGCGTGCCTGCACGCGTGCAGGCACGCATGGAAGCGCTTCTGGCGGCGCTTCAGCAGCGCTGTAGGGGAGCCCCCCAGAGCGCCAGAGACGCTTTACCCAAGCGTTTGGGGCTCGCAAGGGAAGTTTTCTGATGTGTGCGTGTGCTTTTCGCTCTCCGGGTTTTGGACGCTACCAAGTTCGAGTCATCTTGCGAGATGCTGTCGGTTTTCTGTACTGAACTCGGGCTGTAGGGAACTACAGGGCTGGTAATCACAGGAATCGATTCGGAGACATCAAGCGCGTTCGCCTGTCGAACCGAGAGCTCGGAACTCGGTCTCCTGCCCAAGCTAGGTCCGCAAAACTATTCATATTGTTCGAGTCATCTTGAGAGATGCTGTCGGTTTTCTGCACTTAACTCGGGCTGTAGGGTGGCTACAGGGCCGGTAATCACAAGAGTCGATTTGAAGACATCAGGCGCGTCCGCCTGTCGCATTCAGAGGTCTGAACTCGGTCTGAAGGAAGCTCTACGAGTCTCCCGGCGGTAACCAAGGTTGACGGTTTACCGCCGGCGCCCAGTCGGGTGGTTTTTGCTAAGATTTGAAATACATTTGACAATTCATGTTGAGAAACCAAATTTTTCGCACCTGTAGTGGATTATTCCGCGTTAGCCAACACTTGGCGGAACCGACGTTGGATAAAAACAGAAAAACGTGTTTGTTCGAGTTTTTTGTTTCTCGCTCCAGAAGATTTCTTCATGTGTTCCGACGATCGCCGTGCAAGAAAAGAGATCTACGAGGTTTCCGGCGGTAAACTGGTTGACGGTTTACCGCCGGGACCAAGTACCTCGTAGAGCTCTTGGGCATCGATGAGCTAGAGGAATTTCGGCGCGGGGTGCTAGTTGGCCCACCCGGCCGGGGCGGACAATGTGATAACTTTTGGGTGGTTTTGCGAATATTTGAAAAATGTTTGACCATGTATTTTGAGAAAGCAAGTTTTTCGCACCTGTGGACGACTATGAGGGCCTCCGCGTCTTAATATGAGCTCTCTAGGTGCATCTTTACTATCAAAATACTTGGCGAAAACAATTTTATGTCGACCTGAAAAAAATCAGGTTTTCTCTTTTTCGAGAAATGCTTCCAGAAGCTTGTCTTTTGATGCTGAGCACTCTTACGCGTGCAAGGAGCTCTACGAGGTTCCCGGCGGTGACCAGGTTGACGGTTCACCGCCGGCGCCAGTTGGACCGCCCAGCCAGAAAGGACAAATTGGTGACTGTTGGTCGGTTTTGCGAAAATTTGAAAGATATTTGACCATTTATTCTGAGAAAGCAGATTTTTGCGCGTCGCATTGGCATATGACCTTTTCTCTGACAGCAGCTCAGCTCTGCCGATGCATTTTCGCATGAATTGACTTCCGGGAACTGAGCGAATATGAACATCGAAAAAATCGAAAATGAAGACTTTCGAAAAATTTCTATTTTTTCACTCTGTGTCGATTCTCTGTACTCTTACCAGTGAGAGGAGCTCTACGAGGTTCCCGGCGGTGACCAGGTTGACGGTTCACCGCCGGCGCCAGTACCTCGTAGAGCTCTTCGTTATCGATGAGCTAGAGGAATTCCGGCGCGGGGTGGAGCTAGTTGGCCGACCCGACCAGAAAGGACAAAGTAACTCGTAGAGCTTCCCTTAGCAAGTTGTTGCTGGAAGCTTAAGAGTAATTCCGGAGCGCTGGACAGCTAGTTGGCAAGAAAAATCTCGACGGACCTTTTGATGACTTTTGGTCGGTTGAAAATTTCGTTCTCGAAATTCAACTATTCGTTAGAGCTCTAGAATTTTCTTCCCGTGATATTCGATCTTTTTCCCGCTCGCCATCTTGATCTCAGCTCGATCGGGTACCTTTTACTATCAAAAAGCACACGGGCGGGATCAGCCGTTTCGAGTCATCTTGATACGCGTTGTCGGTTTTCTCAAGATAACTCGAGCTTCACGACAGCTACAGAGCTGGTAAGCACAGCTAATCGATTCAGAATGATCAGGCGCGTTCGCCTGTTGAACCCAGAGGTCTGAACTCGGTCTGATAGCCGAGCTAGGTCCGCAAACCTATTGGTATTATTCGAGTCATCTTGACAGACGCTCTCGTTTTTCCGTACTTAACTCGAGCTACAGGACAGCTACAGAGCTGATACGTACAGAATCTGATTCAGAATCATCAGTGGCCGTTGTCTGTTGAATCCAGAGCTCTGAACTCGGTCTGCTGCCCGATCTAGAATCTCGAAACTATTCGTATTGTTCGAGTCATCTTGAGAGATGCTGTCGGTTTTCTGCACTTAACTCGGGCTGTAGGGGGGCTGCATGGCTGGTAATCACTGGAATCGGTTCGGAGACATCAGGCGCGTCCGCGTTTCGAATCCAGAGCTCGGAACTCTGTCTGCTGCCCGAACTAGCTCCGCGAAACTATTCGCATTGTTCGAGTCATCCTGAGAGATGCTGTCGGTTTCCTGCACTTAACTCGGGCTGTAAGGGGGCCGCAGGGCTGGTAATCACAGGAGTCGATTCGCAGACATCAGACGCGTCCGCCTGTCGCATGCAGAGGTCTGAATGAACTCGGTCTGATACTCGCTAGGTTTGCCAAACTATTCGTATTGTTCGAGTCATCTTGAGAGGTGCTGTCGATTTACGCACGTAACTCGGGCTATAGGAGAGCTACACAGCTCGTACAAAAGACAATCCAAAAGCATCGGGGGCGTTCGGCTGTTGCATTCGAGAGGTCTGAAATTGCTTGGGCTGAACAACTATGTTTTCCGTGTAATTTTTTAAACATTATATGTTGTCAGGAAGCTCTACGAGTCCCCCGGCGGTAACAAAAGTTGACGGTTTACCGCCTGCGCCCAGTGGTGACTTTGGGTCGGTTTTGCGCAGATTTGAAAGATATTTGGCCATTCATTTTGAGAAAGCAGATTCTTACGCCGAGCATTGGCATATGAACTCCTCTCTGACAGCTCAGCTCTCCCGATGTATTTTCTTGAGAGTTGACCTCCCGGAACTGAGCGAATATGAACATCGAAAAAATCGAAAATCAAGATTTTCGAAAAATCTCTATTTCATGCCTCTACTTTGATTCTCAGCACTCTTATCAGTGCACGGAGCTCTACGAGGTTCCCGGCGGTGACTAGGTTGACGGTTCACCGCCGGCGCCAGTTCCGGGGCTCTGGAGAGCTAGCTGGCTAGAAAAATCTCGACGGACGTTTTGACGACTTTTGCTCGGTTGAAAATTTTGTTCTCGAAATTCAACCATTCGTGAGACCTCAAATATTTTTTCCCGTGATATTCGATCTTATTCCCGCTCGCCATCTTGATCTCAGCTCGATCGGGTACCTTTTACTGCCAAAAAGCGTCCAAGCGGGATCGGCCGTTTCGGGTCATCTTGTCACGCGCCGCCGGTTTTCTCAAGATAACTCGAGCTTTAGGACAGCTACAGAGCTGGTAAACACAGCTAATCGATTCACAATGATCAGCCGCGTTCGCCTGTTGAACCCAGAGGTCTGAACTTGGTCTGCTAGCCGAGCTAGGTCCGCAAACCTATTCGTATTATTCGAGTCATCTTGACAGGCGCTCTCGGTTTTCTGTACTTAACTCGAGCTACAGGACAGCTTCAGAGCTGATACGTACAGAATCTGAGTCAGAATCATCAGTGACCGTTGTCTGTTGAATCCAGAGCTCTGAACTCGGTCTGCTGCCCGATCTAGAATCGCGATATTGTTCGAGTAACCTTGAGAGATGCTGTCGGTTCTCTGCACTCAACTCGGGCTGTGGGGGGCTGCATGGCTGGTAATCACTGGAATCGATTCGGAGACATCAGGTGCGTCCGCCTTTCGAATCCAGATCTCCGAACTCTGTCTGCTGCCCGAACTAGGTCCGCGAAACTATTCGTATTGTTCGAGTCATCCTGAGAGGTGCTGTCGGTTTCCTGCACTTAACTCGGGCTGTAGGGGGGCTGCAGGGCTGGTAATCACAGGAATCGATTCAGAGACATCAGACGCGTCCGCCTGTCGCATGCAGAGGTCTGAACTCGGTCTGATACTCGAGCTAGGTTTGCGAAACTATTTGTTTTTTGTTCGAGTCATCTTGAGAGGTGCTGTCGATTTACGCACGTAACTCGGGCTGTAGGAGAGCTACAGAGCTCGCACAGAAGACAATCCAGAAGCATCGGGGGCGTTCGGCTGTTACATCGGAGAGGTCTGAAATTGCTTGGGCTGAAAAACTATTTGTTCAGTGTAATTTTTTTCGACATTATATGTTGTCAGGAAGCTCTACGAGTCCCCCGGCGGTAACGAAGGTTGACGGTTCACCGCCGGCGCCCAGTTTGGCCGGCTGTGGGATAGAACGAGGACAGATTCAAGCGACGCCCTCAGATTCCCCGGGAGCTCGCTGAGAGCTAAGGGGCTCAAGAATAGAAGCCAGACGGTGGTGCCCGCCAGGAGCTCCTCCACGGCGGTCCACGTTCCCCGCAGCGCCTCCGGCGGCCCGGCGACGTGTCCGGGAGAGCTTCCGGCAATCTTCCACGCGTGCCTGCATGCGAGCAGGCACGCATGGAAGCGTTTCTTGCAGCCTTTCCGCAGCGCTCCAGGGGGGCCCCCCAAGGCTCTCCAGGAAAGATTTCCCGTCCCCGAGATTCTCTTCGCTCTCCGGGTTTTGGACGCTGACAATGTTGGGGAAATGAAAGGAGGCCACCTCACTGAAACGACATCGTGGGGAGCACGAGAGTGCAGGGCTCCGTTCTTGGCACTGGGAACCGGCGGTGCACCGTTAAAACCCGGCCTTAAGAGACAAAGTGGTGACTTTGGGTCGGTTTTGCAAAAAATTGAAAGACATTTGAACATTCATTTTGAGAAACCAGATTTTTTGCACCTGTAATGGGTTATGACACGTGCGCCTGTAAAATTCCCAGGCCGCTAGGTACAATATTACTACCAAAACACTTGGAGCAACCGACGGCAGATAAAAATCGAAGAACGTATGTTTTCGAGTTTTTCGGGCCTCGCCCCAGAAGCTTCCTTCATGTGTTCCGAGGAGCGCGGTGTCAGACAAGAGCTCTACGAGGATCCCGGCGGTAACCTGGTTGACGGTTTACCGCCGTCCTCATTCTTGGCACTGGGAGCTGGCGGTGCACCGTCAACCAGGTTTCCGCCGGGCACCTCCTAGAGCTCTTTTGCTGCACTGCGCTCCTCAGAACACATGAAGGAAGCAAGAGCAGAACAACTCGAAAAAACACGACTTTTCTGTTTTCATTCAAACTCGGTTCCCTCAAGTCTTTCGATAGCAGTATTGCAGCTGCGGATCTGAGAATTTACTCGCAGACACGGCATAACCCACTGCAGGTAGGAAAAAATCTGGTTTCTCGAAATAAATTGTTCACTATCTTTCGGATCTTTGGAAAACCGACCCGAAGTCAAAATTGTCTCTTAACGTCGGGTCGCCGCACTAGCTCCACCCCGCGCCAGAATTTCTCTAGCTCATCGATGCCGAAGAGATCTACGTGGTATTATTATTCGGAATCGTTTTATACCTCGTAGAGCTCTTCGGCATCGATGAGCTAGAGGAATTCCAGCGAGGGGTGGAGCTAGTTGGCCGACCCGACAAGAAAGAACAAAGTGGCAACTTAACTTGTAGAATTCCGGCGCGGGGTGGAGCTAGTTGGTCGACCCGGCCAGAAAAGAAGATGTGACTACTTTGGGTGGGTTTTGCTAAGATTTGAAAGATATTCGACAATTTGTTTAAGAAAGCAGATTCATCGCACCTGTAAACGACTGCAAGGGCTTCTGCGTCTCAATATGAGTAGGCGCACATTTACCATGAGAACACTTGGCGCAATCAACTTTATCTCGACATGAAAAAAATCAATGTTGAAATTTTCTAGAAGTGCCTCCAGAAGTTCTCTCTTCCGACTCTGAGCTCTCTTACGCGTGGGAGGAGCTCTACGAGGTTCCGGGCGGTGACCAGGTTGACGGTTCACCGCCGGTGCCAGTTCGCCGACCCGACCAAAAGAGACAATGTGACAACTTTGGGGCGGGTTTCCGAAGATTTGAAAGATATTTGACAATTCATTTTAAGGAACCAGATTTTTCGGTAATCGACTATGAGGGTCTCTGCGTCTTAATTTGAGCTCTGTAGGCGCAAATTTACTATCAAAACACTTGGAGCAACCAACTTTATCTCGATATGAACAAAAATGAATGTTCCATTTTCGAGAAATGCCGCCAGAAGCTCTCTCTTCCAACTCTGAGCTCTCTCACGCGTAGAAAGAGCTCTACGAGGTTCCCGGCGGTGACCAGGTTGACGGTTCACCGCCGGCGCCCGTTCCGGCGCGGGCTGGAGCTAGTTGGCCGACCCGACCAAAAGAGACAATGTGACAACTTTGGGTGGGTTTTGCTAAGATTTGCAAGATATTTGACAATTCATTTTTCAGAAACCAGATCTTTCGCACATGTAAACGACTATGAGGGCATCTGCGTCTCAATATGAGCTCCGTAGGCGCACTTTTACTATCAAAACCCTTGGAGCAACCAAGTTCATGTCGACATGCAAAAAATCAATTTTGCCTCTTTCGAGAAATGCATCCATGAGCTCTCTCCTTCGACTATCAGCACTCTCACGCGTGGAAGGAGCTCCACGAGGTTCCCGGCGGTGACCAGGTTAACGGTTCACCGCCGGCGCCAGTTGGTCGACCCGACGAGAAGAGACAATCTGACAACTTTGGGTCGGTTTTCCTGAGATTTGAAAATTCATTTGACAATTCATTTTGAGAAACCAGATTTTTCGCACCTGTAATGGGTTATGCTGCGTCTGCCAGTCAAAGTCTCAGGTCCGTAGGTGCAGTATTACTATCAAAACACTTGGAGCAACCGACGTTGCATAAAAACATCAAAATGTGATTTTCGAGTTTTTCGTTTCTCCAGAAGCTTCCTCCATGTGTTCCGAGGATCGCCGTGCAAGAAAAGAGCTCTACGAGGTTCCCGGCGGTAACCATGTCAAAGTTGCCAAAGTTGCCAAAGTTGCCAAAGTTGCCAAAGTTGCTGCGAATCCGCATTGTGCAGAGATCCATACGGCCGCTTCAGGATCCCAGGATGTAGGACCCAACCTTGCTGCTGAAGAAGCGTCGCTTGCTTCTCAATCAAATGATGCTGTACTGCACTCAGCTCCTCTGGATTATTCTCTGCACTCAGCTCCTTTGGATTATTCTCTGCACTCAGTTCCTCTGGATCATTCTCGAGTGCAAAGGGAAGGTGGAGGCCCCGAGGCGCTGCCGTTGGCATCCTCGAAAACCCACGGAGAGTGCGAAGTCGACCAGCGTAAAGATAACTGTGCTTCTTCTTCCCGGCTCTGTTCAGATGAGTTGCAGAGCAATCGATCTGAGTGTCAAGCTGCCAGGGACTGGGCCCGTGCCAATGACGACGCAGTTGCTCTTTGGCGGGAATTCGAACGGCTCCCGAAAGAGGAGTTTCATGCTCGGATCGAGGCGCTCAAGGCATACAAACTTCGAATGGGAATTGAGAGTCCCGAGGAGGCGCCGAGTCCTGAGGAGGATGCTGGCCGTGGGAAAGGCCAGAGGAACCGCAGAAACAGGAGGCGGGCAAGGGCGAAGGCTCAGGCAGTTCTAACTGGCTCTTCTATGTCAAAGTCGGCCCATCCATCTACTTGCGATCCTCCCCAACCTCCGTCCTCTTTTCACGACTCAGTTTCTTCCGCTATACCCGCCCCAAGCGTGCCCTTGTTGCCCAAAGGCGACAAGGAGGCGGAGGTGGATGAGTTGCATAACAATCAATCAGCGTGCGATGAGGACGCTGATTCGGATGCGGCCTTCCACGCATGGGATAAAATGGCCACCCAGCGAGTGAGGGCAAATTTCTATTTGAAGAAGGCTGATCTGCACCATTTGTGCGAGGCTTTGCACCGTGATGGGGGGGAGGACGCGGACATCCAGAGAACCTGTGGGCCGTGTCGGTTGGACAAGATAAGGATGCACCGCATTGCAGGGTGGTGCTTCGGACATTGGCGAGCAGCTCTTTTATTTACATAAGATGCTCGTGCACCGTATTGCACGAAGCTATGTTCATACCTCTCTTATTGTATATGCGAGTACAACAAAAACTAGACGGCCTCCGTGGATTCTTCGACGGAGGGCGCTCTGTGGAGGGATGTGCCTCCATTGACGGCTCTGTATGGCCGTGGAACACGTTTTGGGTAGCCTCTTTCTTCTCTAACCTGTTCCTACACCTTTGCAATTTCACATGTCGTGCTGCATCCTTTTCCTTGTTCCTGCATCCTATTCCGACGCCTATGCCTCAGTGGCTCGGCAGTGTGATGATAAGAGATGCCTTCTCTAGCTACCATGTGCTCCGTTTGGGAGTCTTAGGGCTCAGCTGTCACAGCTGTCCGCGCCCTGACTCAAACTCAAAAAACCATGTTGACGGTTTACCGCCGGTTTTCAGTTCCGGGGCGCTGGATAGCTAGTTCACAAGAAAAATCTCGACAGAACTTTCGGTGACTTTTGGTCGGTTGAAAATTTTGTTCTCGAAATTCAACCATTCGTTAGAGCTCTAGTATTTTTTCCCGCGATATTCGATCTCATTCCCGCTCGCCATCTTGATCTCAGCTCGATCGGGTACCTTTTACTGCCAAAAAGCACACGGGCGGGATCGGCCGTTTCGAGTCATTTTGATACGCGCTCTCGGTAAATTGGACTTAACTCGAGATACAGGACAGCTACAGAGCTGGTAAGCACACCTTATCGATTCAGAATGATCAGGCGCGTTTGCCTGTTGCATCTAGAGGTCTGAACTCGGTCTGCGAGCCGAGCTAGGTCGTATTATTCGAATCATCTTGAGGCGTTCTGGCTTTTCTGCACTTAAATCGACAGCTACAGAGCTGATACTTACAAAAACCAATTCGGAATCATCAGTCGCGTTTTGTTCAATAGAGAGCTCTGACCTCGGTCTGCTGCCTGATCTAGAATCGCGAAAATATTCGTATTCTTCGAGTTATCTTGAGATGTGCTGTCGGTTTTCTGTACTTCACTCGGGCTGTAGGGGGGCTACCTGGTAGTCACAGGAATCGATTTGGAGACATCAGGCGCGTCCCGCTGTCTAATCGAGAGCTCGAAACTGGGTCTGCTGCCCGAACTAGGTTCGCGAAACTATTCGCATTGCGGGCTGTAGGGGGCTGCAGGGCTGGTAATCACAGGAATCGATTCGGAGATATCAGGCGCGTCCGCCTGTCGAATCCAGAGCGCTGAATTCGGTCTGATACTCGAGCTAGGTTTGCCAAACTGTTCGAGTCATCTTGAGAGGTGCTGTCGATTTACGCACGTAGCGCGGGCTGTAGGGGAGCCACAGAGCTCGCACAGAAGACATCAGAAGCATCCGGGGCGTTCCGTGGGCTGAAATACGAGTCGTTCTCTGCATGTTTTTCGACATTATATATTGTTAGGAAGCTCTACGAGCCCCCCGTCGGTAAGGAAGGTTGACGGTTTACCGCCGGCGCCCGGGTGGTTTTGCGAATATTTGAAAGACATTTGACATTTTATTTCGAGAAAGCAGATTTTTCGCACCTGTGAACGACTATGAGGGCCTCTCCGTCTTAACACGAGCTCTGTAGGCGCATTTTTACTATCAAAACACTTGGCGGAACTATCTTTATGTCGACATGAAAAACATCAATTTTGCCTTTTTCGAGAAATGCCTCTAGAAGAACTCTCTTTCGACTCTGAGAACTCTCACGCGTGAAAGGAGCTCTACGAGGTTCCCGGCGGTGACCAGGTGGTGTTGAGACGGTAATCGCTGTATAAACCAGTGGTTACTGTATGGTCTCTCACTGCTTCTTGCTGTCTTGTACAGCTTATTTGATCATCTTTGTCGTTTTTGTATTCTAGTGCATTGGCAGTCTTGTGCATATCTGTACAGCTTCGCTGTTTGATGCACCTCTGCTTTGATCTTTGCAGCTTCGCTGTCTTCCTGTACAGCTTCGCTGTTTAGGTTCTTTGTGTTTAGGCCTGCTCCCATGGGAGCTCGAACCGGCCTTCGCAAAAGACGCAAAAGACCAGCTTGACGGTTCACCGCCGGCGCCAGTGGTTTATCCTGGTGGGAGTTCTTTGTTGGAAGCTTTGAACATTTCATGGATTTCGCTGCGCACGTTTGTACCTCGTGGAGCTCTTCGTTCTCGATGAGCTAGAGGACTTCCGGCGCGGGGTGGAGCTAGTTGGCCCACCCGACCAGAAAGGACAAAGTGATAACTTTTGGTCGGTTTTGCTAATATTTGGAAGATATTTGATCATTTATTTTGAGAAAGCAGATTTTTCGCACCTGTAGTGGGTTATGCCGCGTCTGTTCAATTCTCAGGTCCGTAGGTGCAGTATTACTATCAAAACACTTGGGGGAACCGACGTTAGAGAAAAACAGGAAAACATGACTTTTCGAGTTTTTCGGCTCTCGCTTCAGAAGCTTCCTTCATGTGTTCCGAGGAGCGCTGTGCAAGAAAAGAGCTCCACGAGGTGCCCGGCGGAAACCTGGTTGACGGTTTACCGCCGGTTCCCAGTTCTAGTAGTATGTTAAAGTATTTCCAGAAGAAATGCAAAGGCTTGGCGTCCTCAGGGGTGCCTGTGTTCTTGAATATGGATGAGGATGGAGGGGTTCATATTTGTCAAGATCGGGAGGATACACCAGCATATAGGGATCGACTTAGCAAACGTATCGCGCTGCATAACATGCGTTGCACACAGTGGGACCTCGAAACGGATGGGATACCACTGGACATCCAGGGGGACTCACTGCTAGTGATGAACTGGCTCTGTGGGAAATGGAAAGTATTAGCTCAGGTATATCAGAAAAGGGTGGACACTCTGATAAATAAGTCGGACGAGATGCAGGATACTTACTCGGTGAGGCCTCCAGAGGCTGGCCGTGACTTCTTCCCCCATTCTTTTCGGGAATGGAACCAGAGGGCTGACTTACTGACCCATCAGGCCCGTCAGGGCCATATGTACGCCGATTTCTTTTACCTCAGTGATTTCGAATCTCAGTGTTTTACTCCTTGCCTTATCAGAGCTGGCTTTGATGGGGGTGATTGTAGCCGCGGAAGTGCCTGTGGCGTGTGGATGCAGATAGGTCTGCGTAACAAGTATATCTTCTCGCGGACCGACATCACTTTCAAGGATGTGTATCTTGCGGCTTGGTGTCTGCCACCACGTGCCACGGTCACAGATACGGAGTTATCAGCGGCGGAGCGCATATGTGATGTGCTCCCACAGGTTGTACAGACCTTCTTTGATAATTCGCAGTGATAAGTCGCAAATTTGTTTCATCTCATATGTTGTCTTCTTGTATATTCTAACAGCTTTGCTGTTTATTTGCTCTTCGTTTTTCATTTGTGTGCCTTGCGATTGATTGTGTCATTGCTGGCTTTTGACTCTCCTTATTACAACAGCTTCGCTGATGTGAAATGAGAGTTGACTGCTTGCGTGACAGATAAGAGGCTCTGATTCGCCTGAGACTTCGTTGGACCTGGCCTCAGCGGCCAAGACGGTCCCAGCAAAGACGCAAAAAACCAAGGTTGACGTTTTACCGCCGGCGCCCAGTCTGGAACGTACGAAATTTGGTCTACCAGCAAAGGGTGGCCCAGATTATTGATTATCTGGAAACCGCGTGTGAGAAACACAGTTGTAGAGCACCCAGCATGTGGCAGGGACCTATGGAAGCATTTCTTTCGCGAGGGCAACAAGCGAGCTGATGAATTGATGTGGGGGATGCAAGACAAACCAGGCACTGCGAGAAAACATGTGGAACGGCAAAATCTATGTATTGAAAGTGAAACACTCATCGCAGTCCGTGGTTCATTCGACGGCGGCGTTTCCTCTACCGGTGCTGGTGGAGAGTGGTGGCTGGATAGAGAATTTGCGTTGTCCAGTGACAGGGAGAAAGCGAACAGAGGTGACAGTTCGTGGAGGTCATGGTTTCGACCGATTGCGGAAGAGGCGTTTGGCCTGGACCCGCGATCGTCTTTGATAGAGTGCGAGCTTGAAGCTGCGGCCAGGCTCGCGATCATGGTATGTGAAATGTTTCATCACATTGCTGCTGGCTAATATTATTGTTCTTTGTGCTGCATATACCTGATGCGTAAGCCAGCCTGGCTCGGCATTCTCGGGTACCCTCCATTTTTGATCCTCGTTCGGAGGGTCGACTTTTGATGGCTTGCGTGATGAAATATCGTTCTGATGTCGTTCACCACTTGGAGCTAATTTCGACGTGCCACGTTTTGATGGCGTCGGGTCTGCTCCATTCATTCGAATGAGACGCCGTTGTGAAGCCGCTGAACCCAAAGCCTCTCGCAGTACCTGTTTCCAGAGCTGTGAAGGTGGCGGGGGAGGCGGCGAGTGCTCTCGGCATGCGGCCATCAGTCATGGCAGATGCTTGTCATATTCATTGGATGCAGTCAGAAGGACATTGCGGGGCTGTGTGTCGCCCATTCTCTTCTCGGCCTCTTGGAGTGCCACTTCTGATCTCATTCTCGGTCTCGTGTTAGGTTTCGACATGCCTAAGCCACACTGGCTCGGCATGTGTCATTCCTGATACCTCGGCCACCCTGGCTCGGCAGTCTCGTGGCACGGTGTTCCGTTTCGGACTTGATATTGCGGGAGTGTGAGTCGCCCATTCTCTTTTCTTTTTTCGGCTTCGTTCGGAGTACTACGTTCTGATTTCGTTTACGACCTTGTGCTTGTTGTCGATATGCCTGAGCCACACTGGCTCTGGGCTGTGTGTCGCCCTTTCTCTTTTCGGACTCGTTCGGAGTGCCGCTTGTACGGTGTGCTGCTCGGACTTGTTTGCATCGTGCTTCGAAGGTGATGCTTTGATTGAGATTTTGGCCGCGTCAGTGTCTTTCTTTGCACTCTCATTCGACATGCCTACGCCCCCTGGGTTCGGCAGTCTCGATTCTTGATGCCTAAGCCTCTGGCTCGGCCGTCTCGGGATTCCTGTGCGCATTCTCGGACTCGTTTGGGGTGCCTTCCTTTTTCTTTGGCCTCGCTTGGGGTGCTGCCCATCGAGCCGTTACTGCACGCAGTGCATTCGGATGCCTCAGCCACCATGGCTCGGCACGATCGGGAGCGTGTGTTTGGAGTTGGTTGCGAGGCGGTTTTGCCGCTGCGTATCGTCTCTTTTGAGTGTTTTTCTTTGGCGATGCCTACGCCCACGGGCTCGGCGGGCCCCTGATGCAGAGGCCTCTGCCATCCTGGCTCGGCAGTGTTGCTGTGTTTCTTGGCTCTTTCTGAGCCCGCTCGCTGCCCCATGAGGGCCTGGCCGCGCGACCGCAATCCGCAAAAAACCTTGTCGACGGTTTACCGCCGGTTCCCTTTTGGAGATTGTGATAGATTTGAAGCTCGTTTTGAGAACCAGTATGTTCTCACGTGTAGTGAATTTCGCCGCGTCTGTCTGTCGAATTCTCAGGTCCGTAGCTGCAGTATTACTCTCAAAAGACGTAGGCATCGATTTCGTAAAAACCACCCAAAAGTGATCATGTGAGTTTTCAAGCTGCTATTCAAGCCAGCTTTCTCCTGGTAATCTGAACACTAATTCGCTGGTTAAGAGCTCTACGAGGGTCCCGGCGGCAGCGGTTTAACGTTGGCGAATAGGCTCAGCAGCATCAGGAGCTCCCGTTCACGTGGTCTAACAGCTGGAGGGCGTCTTCTACTGAATAGTTCTTTTGTGCACTGCGTAGCTTTTGTGGGCACATCTCGGTTTTTCCAGTTGATCTAGCGGGGCAGCTGCAGAGCCCGCGTGCCGATAGCTTTAGCAGAATTGGAAGCTCTAGTCTAGAGGATCGGGACTGAGATCGGTCTGATGCCCAGGCTATGGCCGAAACACTATTTGCACTCTGCAACACTTTGGGGTGAATGTTCGGTTTCCGAATTGATCTCGACATTCAGGGCAGCTGCATCTGTTTAATGTGCACGCATCGGTCCGAGCACACCAGAAGCTCTCGTTCACATGGTCCAAAAGCCTGAGATCAGCTTGCGTCTTAAGCCACGTTCGAACATCTGCTTGTATTCTGCGCATTGTCTGGGCATCCTTTTCTACCGTCGCCACCTCTGCTGTCCAGTCTATTGTGACGGATGGTGGGACTTTGAGTGATGCGATCCCGCCGTTTGCTCTGTCGCCCGTCCCTCGTGTGACGGACTACCATTGCTTGTTGTTAACGGCCTCCGTAGCCCTTAAGGCTCAAAAAGGTGTCATCGATATCAGCGCCACGCCATTTTCAATGCAGCGGAGCGCTGTCAGATCCACGACACATTTTTAGTTCCAGTAGCGCATCCCTTAGCCAGGTGTCTGCTCGGGCACTGGCGCCTCTTGTGCAAAGATGGCAGAGGCGGACGACCTGCTGAGGTTGGCGAGGCCGCCGACCTTCAGCGGCAAGGAAGATGAATGGACAAAGTGGGGCCTCGTTATGCGGAGCTACGCGGCGGTGCAGGCTCCCGAGATGACCCACCTGATCGAGGCGGCGGAGAGCGCAGCACTCCCAGATATCACATTAGACTACATCCAGCAACTGCTGGGTGCTGGAGGAGTGGCGGCGGCGAAAAAGCTGTTCCACATCTTGGTCATGAGCGTCAAGTGGCCGGCACTGGCCGTATTACGTGGAAATCGCGAGGCAAATGGAGCTGGGGCTTGGCGAGCACTGACCCACATGTACGAACCGAACACGGCGCCCAGAGTACAGAGCTTGATGAGCTCGATCTTAGCGACGGCTACGAGACGGCCTTGGGCGAGTGGGAGGAGACGGTGCGCAAGTGGGAGACTATTTCGGGCGACCGGTTCAACGCGTCCATGAAGAAGGCACTGTTCATAGACAAGGCTCCCAAGTCGGTGAAGGCGCTTCTACAGATGGCAGCACTTGGACACCTACGAGCAGATGACCATGGTGGCGCTACAATTCATGATGAGCAATGCGCAGTATTTGGCCGGCGTGCCAGTTCCGCCGAGGCCGCGACGAGAGCGAGGCCCAACCGCCCTGGAGGTCGACGCGCTGACGAGGAAGGGCAAGGACGCCAAGGGCAAGGACAAACGAGGCCGAGGTAATGGCAAGGACGACAATAACGGTAACGCGATCCTCATGAAGGCCGATTGGATCAAGGACGCGGAGTGCTTCATATGCCGCAAGAAGGGCCACTTGGCGGCCGATTGCTGGCACAACCCGAAGGGCAAGCCGCAGGACTCCAAGGGCAAGGGCAAGCGAGGCACGAAGAAGGGCATCAACGAGCTGACGAGCCAGGAGCCCTGGATAGCTTGGAAGGCAGCAGCAGACGCCCTCACAGTGGCCTCGTCTGCAGGGGCACCGTCGACTTCGGCGAGCCAAGCCCTGGGCCACGTGGCGAAGCTCACGTACCACGAGCACGAGGACGATTTCGAAACCAGCTACTTCTTTGCCATCACGGCCCGACCGAACCAGGTGATCTACGTTGGATACAACGTTGGTCCATGGCTTCCTATGTCAGTCCTTGTGGATATCTGTGCCGACGAGCACGTCTGCGGCCCACAGGACTCCCATTGGTGTGGGATACAGCGCAGCGCCGACCCGAATCTCGAGGCAGCCAACGGCCACAAGATCAGACACTACGGCGAGCGCTCTGTCAAGCTGATGCTGAATGATGGCAAGAATATCGTAATCACTTTCCAAGTGTACGACGTGAAGGGGCCCATCCTGAGCGTCGGCAAGTTCTGCGGCTACGACTCGAACAGGAACGCCAATTTCAACATGAACGGAGGTACCCTATACCACGAAGCGGCTGGCGAGGTGAACGTGGACAGAGTGAAGAACCACTACGCGCTGCAGTGTTGGGCGGAGAAGCCAGGCGTAGTGGCGCCGCTCTCGGCGGGCGGCAGCTCGGGCAGCGCGCCCTCGGGCCAGGCGGCCCCGGCGCGGCAGGGGGGCGAGCCGGCACCACGGCAGGGCAAAACCGACCATTTTCAGTCAAAAGTGGTTGGTTTCCGTGGGGCGCCACTCCGAGCTGACCGAGCGGTACAGGGAGATCTTCAGCCTACAGGAGCACATGCGCCACTGTCAGGAGTGGACTACGTCGAGCAGGAGGTGGTCCCAGTCCAGACTGTACCAGGGCCGAAGGAGCCGAGCAAGGAGGATATCGAGATGCATAACCTATTGCACGACCCGCCGATGCCGTGGTGCGAGATCTGCATCAAGGCGAAAGGCAGAGACGCCTGCCACCGGACCGCCGTCCAGAAGCCGATGCCCGTCATCCAGTTCGACTACGCGGAGGCGGGCAGCGGAGACAGTGATGTCCCGAATTTCGAGTTCCTGGTGGGTGTGGACATGTCCACGGGAGCCGCGTGGGCGTCGGTCTTGCTGGTCAAGGGGAAGGAAGACGTCGACGTCGTTCGTTCCACCGTGTCCTGGCTAGCAGAGCTGGGCCACACAAAGGTCATCATCCAGTCTGATGGAGCGCCAGCGGCAGAGGCTGTCATGAGAGCCGTAAAGGCGAAGGTATCGACCATGGAGTCGCCGCCGTGCGAGGTCATGTTACAGCAGTCCCAACGGTACAGCCATCAGAGTAACGGAGGAGCAGAACGCATGGTGCCCACCATCTGGAACCAGATGAAGACCTACAAGATCCAGATCGAGACGAACACGGGCATGACCATCCTGCCAGGCTCGCCGCTACTGACGTGGTTCCCGAGGCACGCCGCCTGGCAGTGCATGAAGTTCCACAAGCGGCAGGACTCGGGCATGACGGCCTACGAGAAGATCAGGAGGGTCCCCTACCAGAACCCGATACTCCTGGTGGGCGAGACGGTGGCGTGCCGCCGCCCAGGGGCCTTCATCAATAAGCTCGAAACGACGTGGCTGGAGGGAGTCTGGCTAGGAAGGGATAGCAAGACGGACGAGCACCTCATCGGGACATCGGGACCCCGAACGGCCTGGCGAGGAGCCGAGCACGGCGCAGGCGAGTCGAGAGCAAGCGCTGGGACCGGGCGATGCTGGAGGCCATGAAGTGGGACCCCTGGAACGCTACGTCAGTGGCCAGAGGCCGACCGCCCAAGGTCCGGAGCGACCAGGAGCCCATCCTGATTGGACCTCTTCCAGGAGTGGCACCTGGACGAGCGCCAGGCCCGGCGGCGGCGCAGGCGGCGCCAGCGGCGCCAGGGCAGTCGGCCCCAGCGCCCGGGCCGGACGCCCCAGAGACGGCGGCTGCTCCGCATGCCGCACCCGCGCCCGGTGCAGGAGGCGCGCCCATGGACGTGGTCGGCGCAGCCCTGGAGCCTCCTGGAGCCTCACGAGCGAGCCAAGAG
Source organism: Prorocentrum cordatum (assembly GCA_963575745.1). Taxonomy (NCBI): domain Eukaryota; class Dinophyceae; order Prorocentrales; family Prorocentraceae; genus Prorocentrum; species Prorocentrum cordatum. Next base: position 26,312 of record CAUYUJ010020142.1, on the reverse strand, counting down.
GGCGCGTGTGGCCGCGGGACAAGCCTCAGTTGATGGAGAAGGAAAAACCGACCATTTTCGGCCAAAAGTGGTTGGTTTCCGCGGGGCACCGACCAGCTTGCAGCGCTACCAGGCCGCCATCTTCCTTGGGCAGGCAGCGGCAGCGGCGGCGATTCCACCGACTTCGCCGCAGCCGCAGTCGGCGGCCGAGCGCGACGCGTGGGCGCGTGCGAGGCTGGGAGACCCACAGGCGGCCCCAGTGCGGCGCGGTGACGCAGGTGACGAGGAAGCATCGCCAACTCAGAGACGACGAGTGGCCGTGCTCCTTGACGTGCGAGGACGACCGCGAGCCGAGCACTTTCGTGGAGGCCAGAATGAAGCACATTGATAAGCTGACGAAGGTGCCTGGCAAGATCATCATGGAGGTCAAGAGGTCCGAAGCCACGACCATCCCCCTCTCGGGGAGGTGGGTCGAAAGCTAACATGACGACGGGGCGCTGAAAACCAGGTGGACTACGAGAGGCTACGAACAGACCGTCAAAGGCAACGAGGACTTCTTCTCGGCGACTCCAGCAACGGTGCACCTCAAGATGATGCTGGTGGACGCGGCCAAGAAGGGCCACATTGCAGCTATAGGGGATTGCAGCGGCGCGTTCTACCAGGCGCTTCTCAACCCCGATGGCAACCAGGAGAAGGTGTACATCGAGCCCCCGCCAGAGGCAGGGCTAGGGCCAGATGTGGTATGGGAGGCAGTGTCGGCCTTCCCCGACTTGAAGGGTTCACCGAAGGCTTGGGAGACCCACAGCAGCGGCGTCCTGACGCATGAGATGCACCTGGAGCAGTCGCACTACGACGGGTGTGTTTTCGACAGGGTCGAGGGTGAGTTCGACCAGAAAGCAGGGAGGCACATCGACGACTTCCTTGTCACGGGGCCGAAGTCACAGGGCGAGGCCTTCCTCGGCGAGGCGAAGGAGAAGCTCAACATGCAGGACGCTGTGCGCCTCTACGAGACGGGCGACGAGGGGAGATTGCTGGCCATGAACCTCAGGAAGATTTAGGGAGGCTTCGTGCTGCAGGGCAACCCTCTGTTGATCACGGACATGGCTGAGTTGCTTGGCCTGGAGAATGCGAAGTACAGCGCCGTGCCAGAGACGGCGGACGCCAAGAAGCAGAGCGACGACGACGATGACCTTGATACTCTGGCGCAAAGGTGTACAAGTCGTGTGTCGGCAAGGCCATGTATGTAAGCCATCACCGCGCAGGCATACAGCATGCAGTGAACGCGCTTTCGAAACACATGAAGCAGCCAACGAAGGGAGCGCTCCGGAGGCTGAAGAAGCTTGCGCGGTACCTTTTGGGCACGCGCGACTGCTACCTGAAGTTGGTCCCGAACCAGGATGCGGAGACCTTGAAGACCTTCACCGGCAGCGACTGGGTGGGCAGACGACCAGGACACCCGGAGGGGCGTCAGCGGCGGGGCCATCCAGATGCACGGCTGCTCGGTGCTGACCTACGCGAGGGCCCAGAAGACGCCGGCGCTCTCGTCGGCGGAAGCCGAGCTCTACGCCATCGGCTCCGGGGCGATCGAGAGCCTCGGTGCCGCCCAGCCTGGGAAAGAAGTGGAAGTACGACGGCGTGAACCCCCTCCTGATGACGGACTCCCAGAGCGCACTCGCGGCATGCCGGAAGCGAGGTCCCGGGAAAATGGAACATGTGGAGTTGAAGACGTTGGCCATCCAAGACTGGGTGAAGGAAGGGCGGCTTCGCATCCACAAAGTATCCACTCACGAGAACCCGGCGGACGTGATGACGAAGGAGCTGTCCGTCGAAAAGATGACTAAGTTCGGCCGCGCCCTCGGCTTGCGCGGCGGGCCGTTCGGATATTAGAACAGGGCTTGAGCTAGGTTCCTCTCAGGTGCTCGAATCCGCCTCTTCGCGCGCCGGTGCGGAGGGAAGAAACCGACCATTTTTATCCCAAAAGGGTCCGTTTCCGCGGGGCACCCGGGACCGCGTGGCTGAGTTTTCGTGGGCTGCCGCGGAAAGACCGTGGCGCAGCCAGCCGACCTCGGGACAGTCTGAGGCTGAGGCTGTGATTTCAGGGTCGGAAGAGAGGCGGAGACCGAAGTGTCGGCGCTGGCAGTCGGGCTCCGACCGCATCGCCGAAGGGAGTGTTAACGGTTTCCGTAGCCCTTAAGGCTCAAAAAGGTATCATCGATATCAGCCCCACGCCATTTTCACTTGGTTTGCGTCGTGCGATTGTTGGGGCTTTTGCGCGGTTGAAGATAGCAGCCGGGACGCGCCGCTCTCCCGCGCGCGTGCGAGCCTGCCAATTTGTGATCTCGTCGAAGGTTTGTTTTGGTTTTTGTTTTTGTTTGTTTGTTTGTTTGCGTTTTCTTCTTCTTCCTCTTCTCCCAGATTTCAGCCTCAGTGCAAGTCCCAGATGTATGTTCCGATTTTTGTTTTAGCGTAGTTGTGCTCGTGGGGAGGCTTTCGATTTGAATGCTCGGACTCAGAGGCTCTGGGGGGCACCATCTGTGTCTGGACGGTGTCGGTGGTTTCGACGCGCGCGTGTGTGTGTGTCTCTTGTGTGCGTTCCTGCTGCGGTTTCACGATCAGGCTTGTTTACAGGCATGGGCCTTCCGAGTTGCCGCGGCAGCAGACCGTGCTGAAAGCAGACTCGCTCGGGCGTGACAGGCAAGCCATGTGGCTCGATAGTCGAATTCTGCGTTGTTGTTGACCTCTCTCATTATTGCTGCCCTGGTCTGTGAGCTCCAGGGGGGAACAGGAGGCAGAAAGGGAGGCGACATTATCAAGATGATAGATATGGGTTTCTCTTCATTATCGTGTGCGTGCGTGTGTGTGTGTGCGTGCGTGCGTGTGCGTGTGTGCGTGCCTTAGCGCGGGCGCGGGCGCGGGCGCGGGAGTGGGCGTGAGCTTAGGCGTAGGCGAGGGTGTGGGCGTGGAGGTGGCGCGGGCGTGGGCGTGCGCGTGGGTGTGGGCGTGGGCGTTGGCGTGGGCGTGGGCGTGGGGCGTGGGCGTGGGCGTTCGCGTAGGCATGGGCGCGGGTGTGGGTTTGGGTTTGGGTGTGGGTGTGTGGGTGTGGGCGTGCCGTGGGCGGGGCGTGGCCGCGGGCGTGGGTGCGGGCGTCGGCGCGGGTGTGGGCGTGGGTCAAGCTAGCCAGCTCGAGCGAGTCAAGCATGGCATGCCCATTCCCACCCGCCCTCCCACAACATAAGAAACAGTGATGGCACAACTGGGGTTTGCGCGGGCATTTCAGTGCGAGTGGAGGATACCCCAGGACACCGCATTGACGCCCGCGCGGGATGTGCGCCGCGTCCCATTCCCGCCACAAATTTCGCAACGTCGACGACAAGACTGGCCATGTTGAAAGGAACAACGGACACGTTCCGCCCTCCCACAAAATAAGAAACAATGCGGGCGCAACTGGGTTCTGGCGCGTAGTGGTGGTAGTAGTAGTAATAGTAGTAGTAGTAGTAGTAGTAGTAGTAGTAGTAGTAGTAGTAGTAGTAGTAGTAGTAGTAGTAATAGAAGAAGTAGTAGTAGTAGTAGTAGGAGTAGTAGTAGTAGTAGTAACAACAATAGTAGTAGGAGTCGTAGTAGTAGTAGTAGTAGTAGTAGTGATAGTAGTAGTAGTCGTAGTAGTAGTCGTAGTAGTAGTAGTAGTAGTAGTCGTAGTAGTAGTAGTAGTAGTAGTAGTAGTAGTCGTAGTCGTAGTCGTAGTAGTAGTAGTAGTAGTAGTAGTAATAGTAGTAGTCGTAGTAGTAGTCGTAGTAGTAGTCGTAGTAGTAGTAGTAGTAGTAGTAGTCGTAGTAATAATAGTAGTCGCAGTAGTAGTAGTAGTAGTAGTAGTAGTAGTAGTAGTAGTAGTAGTAGTAGTAGTAGTGGTAGTAGTAGAAGTTGTAGTAGTCGTAGTAGTCGTAGTAGTAGTAGTAGTAGTAGTAGTAGTAGTAGTAGTAATAGTAGTAGTAGTAGTAGTAGTAGTCGTAGCCGTGAGTTGCCGAAAGATGGTTCGAAGACGCCCAAGATGGCCTCCAGACGGCCGTGGCGCCAAGAAACCGCGGGGAGACTCAGGAGGCCCTCCAAGAGCCTGAACAAGCAAAAACCTTCCGTCAAGATGACTCGAATAATACGAATAGGTTTGCGGACCTAGCTCGGCTAGCAGACCGAGTTCAGACCTCTGGGTTGAACAGGCGAACGCGCCTGATCATTCTGAATCGATTAGCTGTGCTTACCAGCTCTGTAGCTGTTCTCAAGCTCGAGTTATCTCGAGAAAACCGACAGCGCGTATCAAGATGACTCGAAACGGCCGATCCCGCCTGGGCGCTTTTTGCCAGTAAAAGGTACCCGATCGAGCTGAGATCAAGATGGCGAGCGGGAATAAGATCGAATATCACGGGGAAACATACTAGAGCTCTTCCGAATTGTTGAATTTCGAGAACAAAATTTTCAACCGACCAAAATTCCTCAAAATGTCCGTCGAGATTTTTCTTGCCAACTAGCTCGCCAGCGCCCCGGAATTACTCTCAAGCTTTCAGCAATAACTTGCAAAAAGTAGCTCTAGGAGTTAAGTCATCAAAAGTTCCGTCGATATTTTTCCTGCCAACTAGCTCTCCAGCGCGCCGGAAACTTAAGCTTCCAGCAACTAGCTTAGGGAAGCTCTACGAGTCATGTTGTCACATTGTCTCTTTTGGTCGGGTCGACCAACTAGCTCCACCCCGCGCCGGAATTCCTCTAGCTAATCGATAACGAAGAGCTCTACGAGGTACTAGCTGCACCCCGCGCCGGAATTCCTCTAGCTCATCGACGCCGAAGAGCTCTACGAGGTATTACTCTAAAGCTTCCAGCAACAACTTGCTAAGGGAAGCTCTTCGAGTTACGCCAGGCATGAGAAACGAGAATCTCTCCAAGCTCTTGTCGAGTTCCCCAGCGCCTCCTGATCTGTGATCAACCTCTGGGCAAAGTCGTGGACGTCGATTGCCCATAATGTGCATCGTGGAACTTCTGTCTCGCACGTTCATACCTCCTTGTATCTCACTCCTGATAACTTTCCTTCTCTCTCCGTACACAACGAGACATGACATCCAGGCACTTCCCCTCAAACATATGAAGGGCACTCAATAAACTAGAGTCGACCGTATACCTCTCGTACTTACCTTTCAACGGAATGGCCGTGGAGCGGAAGAAGGACGCCTGGCCCCAGAACGCCCTACGAGCAGAGTCACTACTAGCATCCAGATCTGGAGGCTCATTTACATCTAATTCAGAACAAATATGAGGCCCAAGCACCTCCATCTCCTTCACTCTTCTGAATCGATACATTCCCGAATCCTCCGACCCAATCGAGAGAACAAGATGAGCAGTTCGTACCATTTCCCCTTCCGCATCACGCGGAGGAGCAGCACCGAACAGCATGTACAATATACTGGACTGCTTCCATCTCATACCATAGTCATGTAAGTGTGTAGTTAGACCGTGCAACGCGCGTGAGTTCCTTCCGACTCCGAGCCAGAACATAACAGTTGTCCGCCGAGAGAAAGATAGTAATAACCGAAACAGAGCTAGTCGAGCCTGTAGCAAACTCAATACGATAATCTAGCCCTAGCACGTTCCATTCTCGAATCGTGGAACTCCACATGGCGGCAACAATGAGATTGAAAGCCAATGGGCCCTCAGGCCCTCCCGTCCGAATACATTTGTCCCACATCACCTCCACAAGCTAAATCCGATCATAACTTGGTAGCATCCGAAACCCGGAGAGCACAGAGAAGATACCGGAAACTGGGCGCCGGCGGTAAACCGTCAACCTTTGTTACCGCCGGGGGACTCGTAGAGCTTCCTGACAACATATAATGTCGAAGAAAATTACACAGAAAAAATAGTTTCAGCCCAAGCAATTTCAGACCTCTCGGATGCAACAGCCGAACGCCCCCGATGCTTCTGGATTGTCTTCTGTACGAGCTCTGTAGCTCTCCTACAGCCCGAGTTACGTGCGTAAATCGACAGCATCTCTCAAGATGACTCGAACAATACGAATAGTTTGGCAAACCTAGCTCGAGTATCAGACCGAGTTCAGACCTCTCCATACGACAGGCGGACGCGTCTGATGTCTCTGAATCGATTCCTGTTATTACCAGCCCTGCAGCCCCCCCTACAGCCCGAGCTAAGTGCAGGAAACCGACAGCACCTCTCAGGGAGACTCGAATAATAGGAATAGTTTCGCGGACTTGTTCGGGCAGCAGACAGAGTTCAGAGCTCTGGATTCGAAAGGCGGACGCGCCTGATGTCTCCGAATCGATTGCTGTGATTACCAGCCCTGCAGTCCCCTTACAGCCCGAGTTAAGTGCAGAGAACCGACAGCATCTCTTAAGATGACTCGAACAATACGAATCGTTTCGCGATTTTGGATCGGGCAGCAGACCGAGTTCAGAGCTCTGGATTCAACAGACAACGGCCACTGATGATTCTGAATCAGATTCTGTACGTATTAGCTCTTTAGCTGTCCTAAAGCTCGAGTTAAGTACAGAAAACCGAGAGCGTCTGTCAAGATGACTCGAATAATAAGAATAGGTTTGCGCACCTAGCTCGGCTAGCAGACCGAGTTCAGACCTCTGGGTTCAACAGGCGAACGCGCCTAATCATTCTACATCGATTAGCTGTGCTTACCAGCTCTGTAGCTGTCCTAAAGCTCGAGGTATGTTCAGAAAACCGTCATCGCGTGTCAAGATGACTCGAAACGGCCGATCCCGCCTGCCTGCTTTTTGGCAGTAAAAGGTACCCGATCGAGCTGAGATCAAGATGGCGAGCGGGAATAAGATCGAATATCATGGGAAAAAATACTAGAGCTCAAACGAATTGTTGAATTTCGAGAACAAAATTTTCAACCGACCAAAAGTCACCAAAAGGTCCGTCGAGAATTTTCTTGCCAACTAGCTCTCCAGCGCCCCGGAATTACTCTTAAGCTTCCAGCATTACCTTCCTAAGGGAAGCTCTACGAGTTACTGGGCGCCGGCGGTAAACCGTCAACCTTCCTTACCGCCGGGGGACTCGTAGAGCTTCCTGAGCATATAAAATGTCGGAAAAAATAGAGAACGAACAGTTTTTCAGCCTAAACGATTTCAGACCTCTCGATGCAACAGCCAAACGCCCCTCACACTTCTGGATCGTTTTCTGTGCGCACGAGCTCCGTATCTCTCCTACAGCCCGAGTTACGTGCGAAAATCGACAGCACCTCTCAAGATCACTCGAACAATACAGTATCAGACCCAGTTCTCAGACATCTGAATGCAACAGGCGGACGCGCCTCATTCTCCAAATCGATTCCTGTGATTACCAGCCCTGCAGCCCCCTCACAGCCCGAGTTAAGTGCAGAAAATCGACAACACCTCTGAAGATAACTCGAACAATACGAATAGCTTCGCGGACCTAGCTCGGGCAGCAGGCCGAGTTCAGGGCTCTCGATGCGACAGGTGGACGCGACTGTTGTCTCCGAATCGATTCCAGTGATTACCAGCCCTGCAGCCGCCTTACAGCTCGAGTTAAGTGCAGAGCATCTCTCAAGATGACTCGACAAATACGAATAGTTTTGCGAACCTAGCTCGGGCAGCACACCTAGTTTCGAGCTCTGAATTTGGCAGACAGACGCGTCTGATGTCTCAGAATCGTTTTCTGTGAGCACGAGCCCTGTAGCCCCCCTACAGCCCGAGTTAAGTGCAGAAAACTGTCAGCATCTCTCCAGATGACTCCAACAACACGAATAGTTTCGCGAACCTAGCTCGGGCAGCAGACCGAGTTCAGACCTTTGGATGGAACAGACGAACGCGCCTGATGATTCACAATCGACTTTTGTGAGAATGAGCTCTGTAGCTGCCCTACAGCTCGAGTTAAGTACAAAATACCGACAACGCGTATCAAGATGACTCGAAAGAGCCGATCCCGCCGCGATGCTTTTTTGCAGAAAAATTTACCCGATCCAGCTGAGATCAAGATGGCGAGCGGGAATAAGATCGAATATGGTCAGATAAAATACTAGAGCTCAAACGAATTGTTGAATTTCGAGAACGAAATTTTCAACCGACCAAAAGTCCGTCGAGATTTTTCTTGCCAACTGGGCGCCGGCGGTAAACCGTCAACCTTTGTTACCGCCGGGGGACTCGTAGAGCTTCCTGACAACATATAATGTCGAAAAAAAATACACAGAAAAAATAGTTTTTCAGCCCAAGCAATTTCAGACCTCTCGGATGCAACAGCCGAACGCCCCCTTCTGTACGAGCTCTGTAGCTCTCCTACAGCCCGCGTTACGTGCGTAACTCGAGAGCACCTCTCAAGATGACTCGAACAATACAAATATTTTGGCAAACCTAGCTCGAGTATCAGACCGAGTTCAGACCTCTGCATGCGACAGGCGGACGCGTCTGATGTCTCTGAATCGATTACTGTGCGAACCAGCCCTGCAGCCCCCCCCACAGCCCGAGTTAAGTAAGTGCAGAAAACCGACAGCACCTCTCAGGATGACTCGAATAATACGAATAGTTTCGCATACCTAGTGCGGGCAGCAGACAGAGTTCGGAGCTCTGGATTCGAAAGGCGGGCGCGCCTGATGTCTCCGAATCGATTCCAGTGATTACCAGCCATGCAGCCCCCTACAGCCCGAGTTAAGTGCAGAGAACCGACTGCATCTCTCAAGATGACTCGAACAATACGAATAGTTTCGCGATTCTAGATCGGGCAGCAGACCGAGTTCGGAGCTCTGGATTCAACAGACGACGGCCAATGATAATTCTGAATCAGATTCTGTATGCATCAGCTCTGTAGCTGTCCTGCAGCTCGAGTCAAGTACAGAAAACCGAGAGCGTCTGTCAAGATGGCTCGAATAATACGAATAGGTTTGCGGGCCTAGCTCGGCTAGCAGACCGAGTTCAGACCTCTGGGTTCAACAGGCGAACGCGCCTGATCATTCTGAATCGATTAGCTGTGCTTACCAGCTCTGTAGATGTCCTGGCGCTCGAGTTATCTTGAGAAAACCGTCACCGCGTGTCAAGATGACTCGAAACGGCCGATCCCGCCCGTGTGCTTTTTGGCAGTAAAAGGTACCCGATCGAGCTGAGATCAAGATGGCGAGCGGGAATAAGATCGAATATCATGGGAAAAAATATTAGAGCTCAAACGACTTGTTGAATTTCGAGAACAAAATATTCAACCGACCAAAAGTCACCAAAAGGTCCGTCGAGATTTTTCTTGCCAACTGGGCGCCGGCGGTAAACCGTCAACCTTTGTTACCGCCGGGGGACTCGTAGAGCTTCCTGACAACATATAATGTCGAAAAAAATTACACCGAAAAAATAGTTTTTCAGCCCAAGCAATTTCAAACCTCTCGGATGCAACAGCCGAACGCCCCCTTCTGCACGAGCTCTGTAGCTCTCCTACAGCCCGCGTTACGTGCGTAACTCGACAGCACCTCTCAAGATGACTCGAACAATACAAATATTGTGGCAAACCTAGCTCGAGTATCAGACCGAGTTCAGACCTCTGCATGCGACAGGCGGACGCGTCTGATGTCTCTGAATCGATTACTGTGCGAACCAGCCCTGCAGCCCCCCCCACAGCCCGAGTTAAGTAAGTGCAGAAAACCGACAGCACCTCTCAGGATGACTCGAACAATACGAATAGTTTCGCATACCTAGTGCGGGCAGCAGACAGAGTTCGGAGCTCTGGATTCGAAAGGCGGGCGCGCCTGATGTCTCCGAATCGATTCCAGTGATTACCAGCCATGCAGCCCCCTACAGCCCGAGTTAAGTGCAGAGAACCGACTGCATCTCTCAAGATGACTCGAACAATACGAATAGTTTCGCGATTCTAGATCGGGCAGCAGACCGAGTTCGGAGCTCTGGATTCAACAGACGACGGCCAATGATAATTCTGCATCAGATTCTGTATGTATCAGCTCTGTAGCTGTCCTGCAGCTCGAGTCAAGTACAGAAAACCGAGAGCGTCTGTCAAGATGGCTCGAATAATACGTATAGGTTTGCGGGCCTGGCTCGGCTAGCAGACCGAGTTCAGACCTATGGGTTCAACAGGCGAACGCGCCTGATCATTCTGAATCGATTAGCTGTGCTTACCAGCTCTGTAGCTGTCCTGGCGCTCGAGTTATCTTGAGAAAACCGTCACCGCGTGTCAAGATGACTCGAAACGGCCGATCCCGCCCGTGTGCTTTTTGGCAGTAAAAGGTACCCGATCGAGCTGAGATCAAGATGGCGAGCGGGAATAAGATCGAATATCATGGGAAGAATACTAGAGCTCAAACGAAATGTTGAATTTCGAGAACAAAATTTTCAACCGACCAAAAGTCACCAAAAGGTCCGTCGAGATTTTTCTTGCCAATGGGCGCCGGCGGTAAACCGTCAACCTTTGTTACCGCCGGGGGACTCGTAGAGCTTCCTGAAAACATATAATGTCGAAAAAAAATCACATCGAAAATATTTTTTCAGCCCACGCAATTTCAGACCTCTCGGATGCAACAGCCGAACGCCCCCGATGCTTCTGGATTGTCTTCTGCACGAGCTCTGTAGCTCTCCTACAGGCCGAGTTACGCGCGTAAATCGACAACACCTCTCAAGATGACTCGAAGAATACGAATAGTTTGGCAAACCTAGCTCGAGTATCAGACCGAGTTCAGACCTCTGTATGCGACAGGCGAACGCGTCTGATGTCTCTGAATCGATTCCTGTGATTACCAGCCCTGCAGCCCCAAGTTAAGTGCAGGAAACCGACAGCACCTCTCAGGATGACTCGAACAATACGAATAGGTTCGCGGATCTAGTTCGGGCAGCAGACAGAATTCGGAGCTCTGCATTCGAAAGGCGGACGTGCCTGATGTCTCCGAATCGATTCCAGTGATTACCAGCCATGCAGCCCCTCTACAGCCCGAGTTAAGTGCAGAGAACCGACAGCATCTCTCAAATACGAATAGTTTCGCGATTCTAGATCGGCCAGCAGACCGAGTTCAGAGCTATGGATTCAACAGACAACGGCCACTGATGATTCTGAATCAGATTCTGTACGTATCAGCCCGTAGCTGTCCTGTAGCTCGAGTTGAGTACAGAAAACCGAGAGCGTCTGTCAGGATGACTCGAATAATACGTATAGGTTTGCGGACCTAGCTCGGCTAGCAGACCGAGTTCAGACCTATGGGTTCAACAGGCGAACACGCCTGATCATTCTGAATCGATTAGCTGTGCTTACCAGCTCTGTAGCTGTCCTAAAGATCGAGTTATCTTGAGAAAACCGTCACCGCGTGACAAGATGACCCGAAACGGCCGATCCCGCCCGTGTGCTTTTTGGCAGTAAAAGGTACCCGATCGAGCTGAGATCAAGATGGCGAGCGGGAATAAGATCGAATATCATGGGAAAAAAATAGAGCTCAAACGACTTGTTGAATTTCGAGAACAAAATTTTCAACCGACCAAAAGTCACCAAAAGGTCCGTCGAGATTTATCTTGCCAACTGGCGCCGGCGGTGAACCGTCAACCTGGTCACCGCCGGGAACCTCGTAGAGCTCATTTCACGCGTAAGAGTGCTCGGAGTCGAAAGAGAGAGCTTCTGGAAGCATTTCTTGAAAAAGAGAAAATTGATTTTTTTCGTGTCGACATGAAAATGATTCCTCCAAGTGTTTTGATAGTAAAAGTGCGCCTACTGAGCTCATACTAAGACAGAGAGGCCCTCATAGTCGTTTACAGGTGCGAAAAATCTGCTTTCTCAAAATGAATTGTCAAATATCTTTCAAAAAATCGCAAAACAACCCAAAAGTTGTCATATTGTCCTTTCTGGCCGGGTCGGCCAACTGGGCGCCGGCGGTAAATCGTCAACCTTCCTTACCGCCGGGGGACTCGTAGAGCTTCCTGAGCATGTATAATGTCGAAAAAATGCAGAGAAAGAATAGTGTTTCATCCTAAACGATTTCAGATCTCTCGATGCAACAGCCAAACGCCCCTCATGCTTCTGGATCGTTTTCTGTGCGCACGAGCTCCGTAGCTCTCCTACAGCCCGTGCTACGTGCGAAAATCGGCAGCACCTTTCAAGATCACTCAAACAATAGAAATAGTTTCGCGAATTTAGCTCAAGTATCAGACCGAGTTCAGACATCTGAATGCAACAGGCGGACGCGCCTGATGTCTCCGAATCCATTCCTGTAATTACCAGCCCTGCAGCCCTCTTACAGCCCGAGTTAAGTGCACAAAACAAACAGCACCTCTGAAGATGACTCGAACAATACGAATAGTTTCGCGGACCTAGCTCGGGCAGCAGGCCGAGCTCAGGGCTCTGAATGCGACAGGTGGACGCAACTGATGTCTCCGAATCGATTGCAGTGATTACCAACCCTGCAGCCCTTACAGCTCGAGTTAAGCGCAGAAAACAGACAGCACCTCTCAAGATGACTCGACGAATACGAATAGTTTTGCGAACCTAGCTCGGGCAGCACACCGAGTTCCGAGCTCTCGATTCGGCAGGCAGACACGCCTGATGTCTGCGAAACGAATCCTGTGAGTACGAGCCCTGTAGCCCCCCTACAGCCCGAGTTAAGTGCAGAAAACTGTCAGCACCTCTCAAGATGACTCCAACAACACGATTAGTTTCGCGGAGCTAGCTCGGGCAGCAGACCGAGTTCAGACTTCTAGATGGAACAGACGAACGCGCCTGATGATTCGTAATCGATTTCTGTGATGATGAGCTCTGTAGCTGCCCTACAGCTCGAGTTAAGTACAAAATACCGACAACGCGTATCAAGATGACTCGAAACAGCCGATCCCGCCGCGATGCTTTTGGGCAGATATATGTACCCGATCGAGCTGAGATTAAGATGGCGAGCGGGAATAAGATCGAATGTGGTCAGAAAAAATACTAGAGCTCAAACGAATTGTTGAATTTCGAGAACAAAATTTTCAACCGACCAAAAGTCAGCAAAAGGTCCGTCGAGATTTTTCTTGCCAACTAGCTCTCCAGCGCGCCGGAATTATTCTTAAGCTTCCAGCAACTAGCTAAGGGAAGCTCTACGAGTTACTAGCTCCACCCCGCGCCGGAATTCCTCTAGCTCATCGATGACGAAGAGCTCTACGAGGTACTAGCTCTCCAGCGCCCCGGAATTACTCTTAAGCTTCCAGCAACAACTTGCTAAGGGAAGCCCTACGAGTTACTAGCTGTCCAGCGCACCGGAACTGGCGCCGGCGGTGAACCGTTAACCTGGTCACCGCCGGGAACCTCGTAGAGCTCCTTGCACGCGTAAGAGTGATCAGATGTAAAGCAGACAGCTTCTCAGAGCATTTCTAGAAAAACACCGAATTCCGAATTTTCGGTATCAACATGATGTCGGTTCCTCCAAATGTTTAGATATCAAAACTCCCTCCAGACGGCTGAGCTGCTCGCAGAAGGAAGTTTAGATACTAATGCTCGGAGTAAAAATCTGCTTTTCCAAAACTGGGCGCCGGCGGTAAACCGTCAACCTTGGTTACCGCCGGGAGACTCGTGGAGCTTCCTGGCTCGACTTGAGTTGAGAGAACCGACAGCACCTACCAACATTCCAACTCATAGTGAATATTGCTTGACCTCTGAATGCGACAGGCGGACGCGTCTGATGTCTGTGATTATCAGCCCAGCAGCCCTCCTACAGCCCGAGCTAATGCAGAAAACCGACAACACCTCTCAGGATGACTCGAAAAATACAATAGTTTCGCAGACCTACTTCGGGCAGCAGACCGAGTTGTGAGCTCTCGATTCGACAGGCGGACGCGCCTGATGTCTTCAAATCGATTCCTGTGACCACCAGCACTGTAGACCCCCCTCAGCGCGAGCTAAGTGAAGAAAACCGAGAGCACTTCTCAAGATGACTCGACCAATACGAATAGTTTCGCGATTCTAGATCGGGCAGCAGACCGAGTTCAGAGCTCTGGCTCGATAGACAAACGCAACTGATGATTCTGAATCGGTTTCTGTGAATATCAGCTCTGTAGCTGTCCTACAGCTGGAGTTAAGCACAGAAAACCGAAAGTTCCGATCAAGATGACTCGAATAATACGAATAGGTTTGCGGACCTAGCTCGGCTAACAGACCGAGTTCAGGCCTCTGGATTCAACAGGCAAACGCGCATAATCGTTCTACATCGATTAGCTGTGCTCACCAGCTCTGTAGCTGTTCTAAAGCTCGAGTTATGTTCAGAAAACCGTCAGCGCGTATCAAGATGATCCGAAACGGCCGATCCCGCCACAGTGCTTTTCGATAGTAATGTTCACCCGATCGAGATGAGATCAAGATGGCGAGCGGAATAAAATCGAATATCACGGGAAAAAATACTAGAGCTCAAACGAATTGTTCAATTTCGAAAACAAAATTTTCAACTGAGCAAAAGTCACCAAAAGTTCCGTCGAGATTTTTCGAGCCAACTGGGCGCAGGCGGTAAACCGTCAACCTTGGTTACCGCCGGGAGACTCGTAGAGCTTCCTAGCTCGACTTAAGTTGAGAAAACCGATAGCACCTACCAACATTCCGACTTATAGTGAATATTTGTTTACCTCTGAATGCGACAGGTGGACGCGTTTGATGTCTGCGAATCGACTTCTGTCATTACCAGCTCTGCAGCCCCCCTACAGCCCGAGTGCAGAAAACCGACAGCACCTCTCAGGATGACTCGAACAATACAGTAGTTTCGCAGACCTAATTCGGGCAGCAGACCGAGTTTCGAGCTCTGGATTCGACAGGCCAACGCGCCTGATTTCTCCAAATCGATTCTGTGACCACCAGCACTGTAGCCCCCTCAGCGCGAGTTGAGTGGAGAAGACCGAGAGCCCTTCTCAAGATGACTCGACCAATACGAATAGTTTCGCGATTCTAGATCAGCAGCAGACCGAGTTGAGAGCTCTGGATTCGACAAACAAACGCAACGGATGATTATGAATTGGTTTCTGTAAATATCAGCTCTGTAGCTGTCCTACAGCTCGAGTTAAGTACAGAAAACCGAGAGTTCCTGTCGAGATGACTCGAATAATACGAATAGGTTTCTGGACCTAGCTCGGCTAACAGACCGAGTTCGGACCTCTGGAATCAACAAGCGAACGCGCCTAATCATTCTACATCGATTGGCTGTGCTTACCAGCTCTGTAGCTGTCCTAAGCTCGAGTTATGTTCAGAAAACCGTCAGCGCGTATCAAGATGACTCAAAACAGCCGATCCCGCCACAGTGCTTTTCGATAGTAATATTCACCCGATCGAGCTGAGATCAAGATGGCGAGCGGGAACAAGATCGAATATCAGAGGAAACAATACTAGAGCTCAAACGAATGTTCAAATTCCGAGAACAAAATTTTCAACCGAGCAACAGTCAGCAAAAGTTCCGTCGAGATTTTTCTTGCCAACTAGCCCTCCAGCGCGCATGAATTATTGGGCGCCGGCGGTAAACCGTCAACCTTGGTTACCGCCGGGAGACTCGTAGAGCTTCCTAGCTCGACTTAAATTGACAAAACCGACAACATCTACCAAAATTCGGACTTATGGTAAATATTTTTTGACCTCTGAATGCGACAGGCGGACGCGTTTGATGTCTGCGAATCGACTCCTGTCATTACCAGCCCTGCAGCCGCCCATACAGCCCGAGTTAAGTGCAGAAAACCGACAGCACCTCTCAGGATGACTCGAACAATACAATAGTTTCGCAGACCTAATTCGGGCAGCAGACTGAGTTCCGAGCTCTGGATTCGACAGGCGGACGCGCCTGATCTCTTCAAATCGATTCCTGTGATCACCAGCACTGTAGCCCCTGGCAGCGCGAGTTGAGTGAAGAAAACCGAGAGCACTCTCAAGATGACTCGACCAATACGAAAAGTTTCGCGATTCTAAAGCAGACCGAGTGCAGAGCTCTGGATTCAACAGACAAACGCAACTGATCATTCTAAATCAGTTTCTGTAAATACCAGGTTCCTAGCTGTTCTACAGCTCGAGGTAAGTACAGAAAACCGAGAGTTCTTGTCAATATGACTCGAATAATACGAATAGGTTTGCGGACCTAGCTCGGCTAACAGACCGAGTTCAGACCTCTGGATTCAACAGGCGAACGCGTCTAATCATTCTGCATCGATTAGCTGTGCTTACCAGCTCTGTAGCTGACCTAAAGCTCGAGTTATGTTCAGAAAACCGTCAGCGCGTATCAAGATGATCCGAAACGGCCGATCCCGCCACAGTGCTTTTCGATAGTAATATTCACCCGATCGAGCTGAGATCAAGATGGCGAGCGGGAACAAGATCGAATATCACGGAAAGAAATACTAGAGCTCTAACGAATGTTCAAATTTCGAGAACCAAAATTTTCAACCGACCAAAAGTCAGCAAAACATCCGTCGAGATTTGTCTTGCCAACTGGGAACCGGCGGTAAACCGTCAACCAGGTTACCGCCGGGCACCTCGTAGAGCTCTTTTGTTGCGCAGCGCTCCTCGGAACACATGAAGGAAGCTTCTGAAGCAAGAGCAGAAAAACTCGAAAAAACACGATTTTGGGGTTTTCATCAAAAGTCGTTCCCTCAAGTCTTTTGATAGTAATACTGCAGATATGGACCTGAAAATTTTACTGGCAGACGCGGCACAACCTACTACACGTGAGAAAAATACTGGTTCTCGAAACGAATTTCAAAATCTTGCATAAAGTGAAAAAAACTGGGCGCCGGCGGTAAACCGTCAACCTTTCTTACCGCCGGGGGACTCGTAGAGCTTCCTGAAAACATATAATGTCGAAAAAAACTACACTGGAAAAGTAGTTTTTCAGCCCAAGCAATTTCAAACCGATAGGATGCAACAGCCGGACGCCCCTTATGCTTCTGGATTGTCTTCTGCACGAGCTCTGTAGCTCTCCTACAGCCCGAGTTACGTGCGTAAATCGACAGCACCTCTCAAGATGACTCGAACAATACGAATAGTTAAGCAAACCTAGCTCGAGTATTAGCCCAAGTTCAGACCTCTGCATGCGACAGGCGGACGCGTTTGATGTCTCTGAATCGATTCCTGTGATTACCAGCCCTGCAGCCCCCCCTACAGCCCGAGTTAAGTGCAGGAAACCGACAGCACCTCTCAGGATCACTCGAACAATATAGTGTCGCAGACCTAGTTCGGGCAGCAGACAGAGTTCGAAGCTCTGGATTCGAAAGGCCGACGCGCCTGATGTCTCCGAATCGATTCCAGTGATTACCAGCCCTGCAGGCCGCCTACAGCCCGAGTTAAGTGCAGAGAACCGACAGTATGTCTCAAGATGACTCGAGCAATACGAATAGTTTCGCGATTCTAGATCGGGCAGCAGACCGAGTTCAGAGCTCTGGATTCAACAGACAACGGCCACTGATAATTCTGAATCAGATTCTGTACGTATCAGCTCTGTAGCTGTCCTTTAGCTCGAGTTAAGTACAGAAAACCGAGAGCGTCTGTCAAAATGACTCGAATAATACGAATAGGATTGCGGACCTAGCTCGGCTAGCAGACCGAGTTCAGACCTCCGGATTGAACAGGCGAACGCGCCTGATCATTCTGAATCGATTAGCTGTGCTTACCAGCTCTGTAGCTGTCCGAAAGCTCGAGTTATCTTGAGAAAACCGTCACCGCGTGACAAGATGACCCGAAACGGGCGATCCCGCCCGTGCGCTTTTTGGCAGTAATAGGTACCCGATCGAGCTGAGATCAAGACGGCGAGTGGGAATAAGATCGAATATCACGGGAAAAAAGACTAGAGCTCTAACGAATGTTCAAATTTCGAGAACAAAATTTTTAACCGACCAAAAGTCACCAAAAGGTCCGTCGAGATTTTCCTTGCCAACTAGCTCTCCAGCGCGCCGGAATTACTCTTAAGCTTCCAGCAATAACTTGCTAAGGGAAGCTCTACGAGTTACCGATCCCAGGTTACCACATCGTCTCTTTTGGTCGGGCCCGCCAACTAGCTCTACCCTGCGCCGGAATTCCTCTTAGCTCTTTGCTAAAGAGCTCTAGGAGGTACTAGCTCTCCAGCGCGCCGGAATTACTGGCGCCGGCGGTAAACCGTCAACCTAGTCTGCGGTCTGCGGGGCCCGATTCGAGCCCCCTTAGGGGGCAGGGCCAGCGGTAGGATTACCTACAGGCAACCTAAGCACTAACAGCGGAGCTGTGCGATATACAAGTCAGCGTAGCTGTGCATATATGATACAACAGCGTAGCTGCACAGGAATATACACACATCAAAAAACAGTGGGGGCTAAGCATGTATCTTACAACAGCGGAGCTATGCAGATATTCTACACAAACAGTCACCTGCCAAGTTGTACGTGTATACACATCTCGGCAATGCCATTGAGAAGAGAATGTGCAGCTGCCAACTCAGCCTGTGTGATCGTGCAATGGCTAGGGATCATGAAACCTCTGCGGCCAACTCCAGGGTGCCATCCACCCTGCACAAGTCCAAGGGGAAGCTGGTGAGGAGGAAGAGAGGGAACAAGATAAACATCAATAACCCAGCCACACGAGGTGCCACGCTCACACCGCCCACCGTCAAAAGCTCCTCTAAGTGCACGAACAATATAATGACCCGATCTAATATGATAAAGAGTGTTATGATTCCAACGAACATCAGAAGTTACTTTACCCTCACGTGCAAGATGTGTCTCATAGTCCGCCTCATCGTTGCCCTCCCTATTCACCCATTTCCACATATCCCTTCCCACTTCAGCCGTGACAAGATGATGGTCCTCACTCATTCTGTGGAGGCGGTTCTGCATACCCTTGATCGTGCGGCGGTATACTTCATTATGACAGCGATATCTTCCATTAAGCCAGCGCACAACACACTGGCTATCCCCACGGAGCTCCAAGCCATATCCACCCCCTTTCCCCACGCCAAGTGGTTTCATCATCATTTATCGCGGCCAGTCGTTTCGCCACCCGTTCATTTTCCCGTCGTTGCTGCTCCTCAGACTTCTCCTCCCCCTCCTCCTCCTGCTTGAACTCACCCGTGAAGGGATCCCGAAGAAGGCAGAACTCGAGAAGATCATCCAAGTCCAGGGCGGCCAGGGTACCCACCAGGAAAGAACGCCAGCCAGTTTCATTCCAGACCATCGTGCGATCCCAATGAACCCCGTGCGTGTGCTCGAAGACCTCGAACCAAGGCATGAGTCCCGTCAAGACTCGATGACGACAGGCTCTAGTAAACCTTCGGCCCCCAGGGAGAGCTCTAACATGTACGTCACGCTGCTCAGTCCACTCCCCCGACGCGTGCATCATCGTCAAGGCGCTCTGCATACTGGCAGTGGGCAATCCTCCTTCCTCCTCCCGTGCATAGGTATGGCGTACCCGCTTACGAACAGGCTCATGTACATGTTGTGAATCGTGATGCTCATATGCCGTGTTCTCCGATATACGTCTGCGAACTGATCTACTTTCCAAGGAAGATGCGCTCTGTGCCTTTCTCCTACACGAACTGTTGAGCTGTCTGGCATTCGGGGTAGGCGAGGGAACCGAAAACTCCAAGAAACGCTGCGAACCACAAAAAATATCAGGATCTCGTGGCTCATGATAAAGAATGCCCTGACTGAGTGCGTCCTCATCCACCCGACTATGTTCCTCATGGATTGTGCTCACAACATTTTTGGCGAAGAGCCACTGGCGATGAAGGGCGAGCTGGACCATCGAAGGCTTACGGGCCCACTTCAATAAGCGACGGCCACCCTTAATCCTCCTGCCCCAGTACTCTCCCCAGGACTCCGTGATCTTCTTTTTGAGACGTCTCATGGTGGACAAGAAGTTGCCTTCAGCTGCATGTATCTGTTGGAAACTACTCGAATCCAGAGTCGTACCCTCCAAGCCGTACAGAAAGCAACTTCTGACCCTGCTATCATAACGCTGAAACTTACAACGAAGCGGAACCACGGGCGACGAGTAAAAAGAAATCTCACTCATGAAGACCCTCCGTGCCTTCTCCAGTCGGTGCTTAATGTCGTCATGATCCTGAAATCGTACATCCAATAGCGTGCCGAGAACCCCCATCCTCTCCACCTGCCTCACTATCATCTCCTCCGAAGGGCCTGCGGCGCTCTGGGAAGCCCCACGAGAACGCTTCCTACCCATCTCAGCAGGCAGGAGCCCCGGCACAGGCAGGCGGATATCCTGCAATGGACCTTGAACGCCACAAGCCAAGAACTCCATCGAAGATGCTTTCCAATTGAAACCGAAGCGGTGGAGGACCCCAGTCAAGTCCTCGAGCATATGAGTCAGTTCTCGCCTGGAAGCTGCTGCCAGTAAAATATTGTCTGCCCACAGCCAGTGGTTGACCAAGAGATTGGATGCCTCATCAGTGAGCCTGACGCCGTATCCAGACTGCCTCCAACCTGCCGTCACTGGTGCAAGCATACGAAGTGTCTGGGCAACAAACAGCAAAGGCGCATCCAAGGAGCCTGTACGTATGCAAGTATCCCACGAGATGGTCGTAGAACACTGTTGGAAGCTGATCTCTGCCGTATTACAAGCATAACTCTCAAAGACAGCATACACACGGGCAGGATGGACATGATGGAATAAAAGCGCCTCTGCTGCACATCTCACCGTGAAATTATCAAACGCCTTTTCAATGTCAGCACTTGCAAGATAAAGACTCTCCTCCTTCCCCCACACAACGCCGTGTTGAGCAAGACGTTTGAGGGGGGCCGTGACCTCATAACATTTGTGCCCCGCAATAAAGCCATATAAGTTGCAACCTGGCGGTGCAGCCTGCCGAACGCGGTGCTCTAGAAGTACACATAGACAACTGCTATACCACTTACCAAAATGAGAAAGAAGTGAGAGGGCCCGCGTTTCTTCAAAATCACGAGCCTTGGGATTCTTAGTCACCGCCGGGAACCTCGTAGAGCTCATTACACGCGTAAGAGTGCTCGGAGTCGAAAGAGAGAGCTTCTGGAAGCATTTCTCGAAAAAGAGAAAAAATGATTTTTTTTGTGTCGACATGAAGATGGTTCCGCCAAGTGTTTTGAAAGTAAAAAAGCGCCTACAGAGCTCATATTAAGACAGAGAGGCCCTCATAGTCGTTTACAGGCGCAAAATTGTCAGATAACCTTCAAAAAATTGCAAAACCACCAAAAGTTATCACTTTGTTCTTTCTGGCCGGGTCGACCAACTAGCTCCACCCCGCGCCGGAACTGGGAACCGGCGGTAAACCGTCAACCAGGTTACCGCCGGGCACCTCGTAGAGCTCTTTTGTTGCCCAGCGCTCCTCGGAACACATGAAGGAAGCTTCTGAAGCAAGAGCACAAAAACTCGGAAAAACACGATTTGTGGGTTTTCATCAAAAGTCGTTCCCTCAAGTCTTTTGATAGTAATACTGCAGATATGGACCTGAAAATTTTACTGGCAGACGCGGCACAACCTACTACACGTGAGAAAAATACTGGTTCGAATTTCAAAATCTTGCATAAAGTGAAAAAACTGGGCGCCGGCGGTAAACCGTCAACCTTTCTTACCGCCGGGGGACTCGTAGAGCTTCCTGAAAACATATAATGTCGAAAAAAAATACAAAGAACAAATAGTTTTTTAGCCGAAGCAATTTCAAACCTCTAGGATGCAACAGCCGGACGCCCCTTATGCTTCTGGATTGTCTTCTGCACGAGCTCTGTAGCTCTCCTACAGCCCGAGTTACGTGCGTGAATCGACAGCACCTCTCAAGATGACTCGAAAAATACGAATAGTTAAGCAAACCTAGCTCGAGTATTAGACCAAGTTCAGATCTCTGCATGCGACAGGCGGACGCGTTTGATGTCTCTGAATCGATTCCTGTGATTACCAGCCCTGCAGCCCCCCCCCTACAGCCCGAGTTAAGTGCAGGAAACCGACAGCACCTCTCAGGATCACTCGAACAATACGAATAGTGTCGCAGACCTAGTTCGGGCAGCAGACAGAGTTCGAAGCTCTGGATTCGAAAGGCCGACAGGTTACACATCGTCTCTTTTGGTCGGGCCCGCCAACTAGCTCTACCCTGCGCCGGAATTCCTCTTAGCTCTTTGCTGAAGAGCTCTAGGAGGTACTAGCTCTCCAGCGCGCCGGAATTACTGGCGCCGGCGTGAACTGTCGACATAGTCACCGCCGGGAACCTCGTACAGCTCATTACACACGTAAAAGTGCTCGGAGTCGAAAGAAAGAGAGCTTCTGGAGCATTTCCCGAAAAAGCGAAGTTTTTTTTGGTGTCGACATGAAGATGGCCCCGTCAAGTGTTTTGATAGTAACGATGCGCCTACAGAGCTCATACTAAGACAGGAAGGCCCTGATAGTCCCTTTATTTCCAGATGAGTTGTCAATATCTTTCAAAAAATTGCAAAACCACCCAAAAGTTATCACTTTATCCTTTCTGGCCGGGTCGACCAACTGGGCGCCGGCGGTAAACCGTCAACCTTTCTTACCGCCGGGGGACTCGTAGAGCTTCCTGACAATATATAATGTCGAAAAAAATTGCAGAGAACGAATAGTTGTTCAGCCCAAGCCATGTCAGACCTCTCGATGCAACAGCCGAACGCCTCCCGATGCTTCTGAATTGTTTTCTGTACGAGCTCTGTAGCTCTCCTACAGCCCCAGTTACGTGCGTCAATCGACAGCATCTCTCAAGATGACTCGAACAAAACGAATAGTTTGGCAAACCCAGCTCGAGTATCAGACCCAGTTCAGACCTCTGAATGCGACAGGCGGACGCGTCTGATGTGTCCGAATCGATTCCTGTGATTACCAGCCCTGCAGCCCCCCTACAGCCCGAGTTAAGTGTAGAAAGCCGACAGCATCTTTCAGGATGACTCGAACAATACGAACAGTTTCGCGGACCGAGTTCGGGCAGAAGACCGAGTTCCGAGCTCTGGATTCCACAGGCGGACGCGTCTCATGTCTCCAAATCGATTGCGGTCACCACCAGCACTCTAGCCTCCCTACATCCCAAGTCAAGTGCAGAGAACCGACAGCACCTCTCAAGGTGACTCGAACAACACGAACAGTTTCGCGAATATGGATTGGGCAGCAGACCGAGTTCAGAGCTCTCGATTCGACAGACAAACGCGACTGATGAGTCTGAATGGGTTTCTGTAAGTATCAGCTCTGTAGCTGTCCTATAGCTCGAGTTAAGAAGAGAAAGCCGAAAGTGCCTGTCAAGATGACTCGAATAATACGAATAAGTTTGCGAACCTAGCTCGGCTAGCAGACTGAGTTCAGACCTCTGGATTCAACAGGCAAACGCGCCTGATCATTCTGCATCGATTAGCTGTGCTTACCAGCTCTGTAGCTGTCCTGAAGCTCGAGTTATCTTCATAAAACCGACAGCGCGTATGAAGATGGCTCGAAACGGCCGAGCCCGCCTGCCTGCTTTTTGGCAGTAAAAGTTACCCAATCGAGCTGAGATGAAGATGTTGAGCGGGGATGAGATCGAATATCATGAGAAAAAATACTAGAGTTCTAACGAATGTTCAAATTTTGAGAACAAAATTTTCAACCGACCAAAAGTCACCAAAAGGTCCGTCAAGATTTTTCTTGGCAACTAGCTCTCCAGCGCCCCGGAACTTGGTAGCGTCCATTGTAAGCGTCCAAAACCCGAATAGCGAGGCAAGGCGCGGAGCGCAGAGCGCTCCAAAGCGCCGCACGGCGACCTCTGCCAGGCCGCCTGGAACGATGCGTGGGGCGCTGGAAACCTCGCAGGAGACGCCTGCGAGGGCGTCTTTTACAACGCGCGGGGCTCTGTCAAACCTACCACGACACCTCTGCCTAGGAGCCTGCGAGCACTGGCGAAGCTCTGCCGAAGCTCTGCCGAAGCGCTTCGCGCACCCATGAGCCACGCGTATTGGGAAACGCTAGGAAGCCACGCTCCCGGACCCGCTGCAACCTCCGGCAACTCGCTGCGAGGATCGTGGACCGGCAGAAGTGGGCGTGTCCCCCCCACCACCCACCTCCGGCTTCTTCTCTGAAACCCTTAGCTCTCCAAGGAGCTATCCGGGAAAAACCCGGAGAGCAAAGAGTAGACACACCAGAAAACCTTCCTGGCAAGCTCACGGAAGCACGCGTGAAGCTCTTCTGGGACTCTGGGAGGCGCCCCGGCAGCGCTTCCGAAGCGCTACCAGGAACGCTTCCACGCGTGCCTGCACGCGTGCAGGCACGCCTAGACGCTCGCCGGAAGCTCTCCCGGACCCGCTGCCGGGTCGAACGACCTGCTGCGGGGATTCTTGACCGGCAGAGATGGGCTGCTGGCGGGCACCACCACCGTCCGGCTTCTAATCTTAAACCCTTTAGCTCTCAGCGAGCTCTCCGGGAATTACTCTAAGCTTCCAGCAATAACTTGCTAGGGGAAGCTCTACGAGTTACTAGCTCCACCCCGCGCCGGAATTCCTCTAGCTCATCGATGCCGAAAAGTTCTACGAGGTATTCCTCTAGCTCATCGATGCCGAATAGCTCTACGAGGTACTGTCTGGCTTCAAGCTACTAGCTTCGGGAAGCTTTACTTGGTAGCGTCCAAAACCCGGAAAGCGAAGAGGACACGCTCTGAAAAGCCTTCCTGGCAAGCCCACAGAAGCTCCCGGGAAGCTCCTCTGGAGTTCGGGGTGCCCCCCTGCAGCGTCTCTGAAACGCTGCCAGGAACGCTACCACGCGTGCCTGCACGCGTGGAGGCACGCATGGAAGCTTGCCGGAAGCTCTCCCGGACACGCTGCCGGGTCGGGCGAGGCGCTGCGAGGATCGTGGACGGGCAAAGATGGGCCGCTGGCGGGCACCACCACCGCCCGGCTTCTAATCTAAAACCCTCTAGCTCTCAGAGAGCTCTCCGGGAAGTAAGCTTCCAGCAACCAGCTTAGGGAAGCTCTACGAGTCACTAGCTCCCCAGCGCGCCGGAATTATTTAAAAACTGCCAGCAACTAGCTTAGGGAAGCTCTACGAGTCACCTGGTACAAAACCCGGAGAGCGAAGAGACCCTTTGGAGACCGGAAATCTTTCCTGGAAAGCTCGGGGAAGCCTTCCGGAAGCGCTGCCGAAGCGCTGCCAGAACCGCTTCCACGCGCGCCTGCACGCGTGCAGGTACGCGTGGAAGCTTGCCAGAAGCCCCCCTGGACCAGTTGCCGGTTCAGGCGAGCTGCTGCGAGGCCTGTGGACCGCCGTGGAGGAGCTCCTGGCGGGCACCACCACCGTCCGGCTTCTAATCTTAAACCCTTTAGCTCTCAGCGAGCTCTCCGGGAATAAAATGTCAAATATCTTTCAAATTTTCGCAAAACCGACCGAAAGTTGTCACATCTTCTTTTCTGGCCGGGTCGACCAACTAGCTCCACCCCGCGCCGGAATTCTTCTAGCTCAGCGATAACGAAGAGCTTTACGAGGTATTACTCTTAAGCTTCCAGCAATAACTTGCTAAGGGAAGCTCGACGAGTTACTAGCTGTCCAGCGCCCCGGAATTACTCTTAAGCTTCCAGCAATAACTTGCTAAGGGAAGCTCTAGGAGTTACTAGCTCTCCAGCGCGCCGGAATTACTCTTAAGCTTCCAGCAACTAGCCTAGGGAAGCTCTACGAGTTATTACTCGTAGAGCTTCCCTTAGCTAGTTGCTGGAAGCTTAAGAGTAATTCCGGGGCGCTGGAGAGCTAGTTGGCAAGAAAAATCTCGACGGACCTTTTGCTGACTTTTGGTCGGTTGAAAATTTTGTTCTCGGAATTCAACAATTCGTTTGAGCTCTAGTATTTTTTCTAACCATATTCGATCTTATTCCCGCTCGCCATCTTAATATCAGCTCGATCGGGTAAATATTTCTGCAAAAGAGCATCGCGGCGGGATCGGCTGTTTCGAGTTATCTTCGTACGCGTTGTCGGTATTTTGTACTTAACTCGAGCTGTAGGGCAGCTACAGAGCTCATTCTCACAGAAATCGATTGAGAATCATCAGGCGCGTTCGTCTGTTGCATCTAGAGGTCTGAACTCGGTCTGCTGCCCGAGCTAGATTCGCGAAACTAGTCGTATTGTTCGAGTCATCTTGACAGGTGCTGTCAGTTTTCTGCACTTAACTCGGGCTGTAGGGGGGCTACAGGGCTCGTACTCACAGAAATCGATTCGGAGACATCAGGCGCGTCCACCTGCCGAATGCAGAGCTCGGAACTCGGCGTGCTGCCCGAGCTAGTTCGCAAAACTATTCGTATTCGTCGAGTCATCTTGAGAGGTGCTGTCCGTTTTCTGCATTTAACTCGATCTGTAAGGGCTGCAGGGCTGATAATCACTGGAATCGGTTCGGAGAGATCAGTCGCGTCCAGCTGTCGCATTCAGAGCCCTGAACTCGGCCT
>CAUYUJ010020141.1:80708-163235 GCA_963575745.1 Prorocentrum cordatum | reverse complement strand
GGCGACGGTGCAGGTGGCGAAGTACCCCGCCAAGTTTCCGCTGGACCTGCCTCCGCCGGTGCGGCCAGCGCCGCAGGAGGAGACCGAGTGGGAGATGGACGCGAGGGATTTCAGCATCGACGAGGCGTGCGCGGAGTGGTACGCGAAGGTGGAGCAATACCTGGGGGCCCTGCACGGCGAAGGGGTCCCGGCCAGGATTGCCCACAGCAGGGCCGACGGCCTTCAGGTGCATTGGGTCCCGTTGGAGGCGCACTGGGCTCATAGCGTGCGGCTGCGGTACAGCCAGGAGGCGCGGCGATGGCACAGCCGCGCGGGTGCCCTTCGGAGGCTTGCGGCGCTCGTCACGCAAACTCGCTCCAGCGGCAAGGGCTGGCCAGAGTTGGAGCGGCAGAAGCGGCTGACGAGGTCGTTGCAGGGCCCGGGTGAACCGTGGCTCACAGAGGGGGCCCTGGCAGGCCTGGATATGAAGAAGCTCACCGACGTGGTCTGCTTCGGGAGCGTTGGGGCCTACGGGGTGCTCCTGCGGGCGGTCCAGAAGGAGGTTGACCGCATGGACGACGAGGACCGGGAGCGGCAGGGCAAAGAGTGGAAGGCCTGGGCCCAGGCGGCCGCTGCCGAGCTAGGAGGCTCCAGGGCCTTCAAGTACATCAAGCAGCGTGACTTGGACTCCACGGTCATGCAGCAGGAAACGTGCAATGGCTCCGGGCCCGGGCAGGAGGGGGCCGCAGCTGGCAAGGTGCAGGACGAGGAGGAGGAGGGACCAGGCCTTCCGGTTGCAGGCTCGGAGGCCCTCCAAGTGCTGCTCGACGACTGGATGCCCCTTTGGTGCAAGGCCAGCCGGGACGATGAGCAGCACCCCGCCTTGTGGCCCGACGGGGACCCGCTTCCCGCGCTATCGTTAGTAGACTTGGACGCGGCGCTGGACAGGTACAAGGCGGGATGCGGACTCGGGTGGGATAGGCTCCATCCGAAGAAGCTCGCTCACCTGCCGCAGGCCTACCGCGAGCGGTTCCTGAGGATCCTGGAGGCGTGGGAGGCCCGCCCGTGCGACGCGAGGCTCTGGGAGCTGATCACGGTGTTCCTGGCCAAGGAGGACGGGGGCATGCGGCCGATCCACCTCAGCTGCCTGTGGATCCGCTTATGGTCCAGGCTGCGCCAGCCGCTCGTGAAACAGTGGGAGGACGACCTGAAGAACCCCGCCTTCTGGGGCTCGGAGGACAAGTCCTGCGACGCCGCTGGCCTCGTCTCCAACCTGCTGGCGAGCTTCGCGCGGCTCAAAAGGATGGCTGCTGGGGCAGGCGTGGTGGACCTGGCAAAGTTTTACGAGCACGTCAGCCACGCCGAGCTCGCGAAGGCGGCGGGCGAAACGGGGTTCCCCCAGAGGCTCCTCAAGCTCCTGTGCCTGAGCTACAGGTTCAGCCGCAGAGCCACCTGGGATGGAGCGATTTCGGATGGCATCCGGGCGAACGGGACCCTGACCGCGGGGTGCTCGTGCGCCACAGGAGTGGCCAAGCTGCTGCTCCACGTGCTCACGAAGCGGGTGCAGAAGTTGTGCCCGGTGGTGCGCTGCCAGAACATCGTCGACGACGTCTTCGTGCAGGCGGTGGGCGGAGGAAAGCAGGTGAAGGAGCAGCTGCCGAACGCGACGCTCGACCTCGTGCGCGGGCTGGTCGAGAAGGGCCTGCCCGTCTCCTGGAAGAAGACCAAGTACCTCGCCAACACTGCGGACGTGGCTGCTGCCATGGACGCGGCGCTGGGGGCAGAGGCGGCTGCAGCTGGGTCCCAGGGCGGCCAACGGAGCTCCGGGGCACGCAACTTGGGCTGCGACGCCACGGATGGCAGGTGGCGGAGGGTCCACGAGCAAGACGTGCGAATGCAACGAGCTGCGCGCGTTTCCCTCCGAATGCGGGCCCTCCGCAGGGCAGGAGCTCAGGCAGCAGGGCTCCAGAGGGGGAGCCCTACGGC
The DNA here is from genome assembly GCA_963575745.1 of Prorocentrum cordatum. NCBI lineage: Eukaryota > Dinophyceae > Prorocentrales > Prorocentraceae > Prorocentrum > Prorocentrum cordatum. Next base: position 161,270 of record CAUYUJ010020141.1, on the reverse strand, counting down.
GACTGCGCTATGGGGATCGGTGGTCACAGGCATAGCCGACGGCAAGCTGCACCAACTCAGAATCCTGGCGGCGAAGGCTGCTGGCAGGCTCCCAGCGGGGTGCAGCGTCGGCCTCAGGCTGAAAGCGCACCCACGCGCGGCCTCGCGGGACCCCTGGGTCTTGCACGCCGCCGAGCTTGCGCGCGCCTGGACCTCGACACTGGCGCGGGGGCTCGTCACGGAGGAGGTGATGAAGACGTGCTGGGAGGCCGCGAGCGGCATCCTGATGCGTGAGAGGCCCTGGAATCTGTGCCGCTGCCCAGCGGAGGCCTGCCGCCTTGGGCTGCGCAGGGCAGGGCTGGACATGCCGCGGTTCGATGCCCTCGAGATCCCAGGAGGTGAGGTCATTCGGTTGCGGGACTTCTCTCCGGGGGCTGCCAAGGAGATCGTTCGCCGACACGCGTGCCAGATGTCCGACGTGGCGGCGCTGGCCAGGCTGAGAGGGGCCGGCACGTGGGCGACCCCGCTCAATTGGGCGCCATTGGCCAAGCTCCTCGGGCCGAAGGCGGTGGACAACTCCGAGTGGACGGTCGGCCATCAGCGGGCTCTTCGGAGCTTATTCGGAGGTTCCCATTGGCCGCAGGCCCGGCTGTGCGACGAGGGTAAGACGGACAGCGACCGAAGCACTTTGTGCGGCGCGGAGCGGGGCACGCTCTGGCATCGCTGTTTCGCTTGCGACGGCCACGCGGTGCGCAGGAAGGACCGCTGCCCGCCAGAGCTGCTGGCCGCCGCGCGCGTGGTGCGCGAACGCGGAGAGGCGGCGGGTGAGCTGTTCGCCCGAGGTCTGCTGCCCTCCGCGCAGCAATGCTTCTCGAGGTCAGAGGCCCCAGAGGCCCACCACCTCGTGTGGCACGTGCGACCCGAGGGGGGGTTCTTCTCGGGTGACGTTTTCGTCGACGGCAGCGCCTTCGACGTGGAGGACGACTCCCTGAGGCGGGCAGGGTGGGCCATCGTGGCCTTCAACGACGACCGGGAGATCACGGGCGCGGCCTACGGCGTGGTGCCTTTGGCGCAGGCGCCGCTGCAGGAGGCGCGCGACGGCGAGGACTACGCGTTCAAGATGCTGTCGCAGCTCGGGCAGGGCCCTCTCAGGGCCCATTGCGACTGCAAGGGCGCGGTGAAGTGCGCCCGCGACCGGGCCTTCGCCATGCGCGAGGCCAACGTGCGGCGGCACCTCTGGTCAGCGTGGTGGGCCGAGATGGGCGACCAGGAGGTCGAGGTCGTGAAGGTCAAGGCGCACCTCGGGGTGAACGCCATGACGAGCCACCTGGAGAGCTGGCGGCGCGCTGGGAACGCCGAGGCGGACCGCCTGGCGCGCCGCGGAGCCCGGCTGTGGGGCGTCCCCGAGGAGGCGCGCCTCTTCGCCGCTGCGTGCAGGCGCCGAGCCAGGCAGCTGGCGCGATGGCTGGGGGACCTCCACGCGCACCTGCAGGGAACGGAAGTCAGAGATTCCGTGGGCCTGAGTGCAGGCGCAATGGACGACCAGGATGAGCACGATGGTGGCCAGCACGACGCCGAGGGCGGCCCAGCGACCAGCAGACGGCCCCTACAATGTCACGGAGTTGGTGCGCCCGAGGCCCTCCAGTTGCCTCCAGGCGCACCGGGCGAGCAAGCCACAGGAGCCGGTGACAACGGCCCGGAGGTGGACCACGTCCCTGCAGTGCCATGGAAGCTGAGGGGCCACAGCATTTTGGCCAGGCCTTGCGGCGACGAGGTCGCGGTGCTCTTCTGCATGCAGTGCGGTGCCAACGCGCAGGTGCAGCGGAGAGGACGGGGCAGCCTTCTGGGTCCGTGCCGCGGCCCCGAGGCCGCCGGACTCGCAGAGGCGCGTCGGCGGCTGCGAGCCGGCCTACACCCGCACCCACGGAGGCAGAGACAGCGGCTCGGGCAGCCGAGGGCTCTCACAGACGCCGAGCGGACGATCTGGCGACCAGTGCTGGCGCCCGGCGCAGGCGAGGAAGAGGAGCAGGAACTTGCAGTGAGACAAGGCTACCGGCTCAACTGGCGGCGTCTGCACATCTACGACGTCGCGCGGCTGCACGGCTTCCACAGCCCAGCGGAGGCGGTGGCTTGGGAGCGCGCAGCGGCGCAGTACAGCGACGGCCCCGAGTGCGAGGGCTGAGGCCGGCGTCCGGCGGCAGCCAGCACGCCCGAGTGAAGGTGTTGCCGCAGGAGCCCTGAGCCGTTGAGGCCGCCAGGCCTCGGCGGCTGTGCGGAGCCGCCGCGGCGGCGCAGGTGGGCTAGACTAGCCCGCCCTCTACCCAACCCAACCCAACCCAACCTCCTCCTCCTCCTTCTCCTCCTCCTCCTCCTCCTCCTCGCCGTTCACCTCCACCTCCTCCTCCTCCTGCTCCTCCTCCTCCTCGTTTTCCTCCTCCTTCTCGTTCTCCTCCTACTCCCCGTCCTCCTCCTCCTCCTCCTTCTTAACCTCCTCCTCCTTCTTCTTTCGCCTCCTCTCCTCCTCCTACTCCGCAATCCTCCTCCTCCCCCTCCTCCTCCTCCTCCTCCCTCCACCTCCTCCTCCTCCTCCTCCTCCTCCTCCCCCTCCTCCTCCTCCTCCTCCACCTCCTGCTCCTCCTCCTCCTCCTCAGTCCTCCTCCTTCTCGCCTTCTCCTCCTCCCTCCTGCTTCCCCTCCTCCGTCCTCCGCCTCCATCCTCCGCCTCCTCCTCCTCGTACTCCGCCTCCTCCTCCTCCTCCTCTTCCTCCTGCCCCTCCTCCTCCTCCTACGTCCTCCTCCGCTCCCTCCTTCCTCCTCTTCTCCAACCTCCTCCTCTTCCTCACCTCCTCCTGCATCCTTCCTCCTCCTCCTCCCTCCTCCATCTCCATCCTTCTCCTCCTCCTCCCTCCTCCTCCTCCTCCTCCACCGCCTCCTCCCCCTCCATCTTCTCTTCCCCTTTCCCCTCCTCCTCCCCTCCTCATCCCTCCTCCTCCTCTACCCTCCTCGCACCTCCTCCTCCTCCCCTCCTCCTCACTCCTCCTCGTTCCTCTCTCCTTCTGGCCTCCTTCTCCTCCTACTGCTCCGCCTCCTCCTCCTCGTCCTCCCCTCCTCCTCATCCTCCTGCTTCTCCTTCCCTCGTCCTCAGCCTCCTCGCCTCCTCCTCCGACTTCGTAACCCCGCCTCCTCCTCCTCCTCCCGCCTCTTCTTCCTCCAGCTCCTCCTTCCTCGTCCACCTCCCCCATCACCTTCCTTCTCCTCACTCCTCCTCCCCAACACTCCCACCACGCCCTCCTCCTCTTCGCCTCCTCCTCCTCGTCCTCCTTCTCCTCCTCCTCCTCCTCGTCCTCCTTCTCCTCCTCCTCCTCCTCCTCCTCCTCCTCGTCCTCCTCCTCCCCTCCTCTAGGCTCTAGGCTGCTAATCGACACCCGATCTAGGCGATTGTTCGTCTTGCCGCGAGGCTCTTCTTCTCGAGGTGGCCTCCGAGCACCGTCCTTTTTTTCGCCAGCAAGGCACGGGCTGCTCGCCGCTCCTTTCGCTTCGCCTTCAGGACCTGCGCTGCCCCGCCTCTCGAGCCCGATGCTAGTCTTTTGTCTTTTGGTCTCAGCCCGAAGTTGCTGTCGTTTGGATCCGAACTTCAGTTTGAGCTCCGCAGTGTCGCTCGTCCGCCAGAGGTATTTAATCGGCAGCCCGTGGCGCCTCGAGACGAGTGCTAGTGTTTAGACCCGCGCCTGCGCCAGCGGGGCAGGGATCGCTTTCAGGTATGGCCTCCGCAGCATGCTTCAAGGGAGGAAAAAACACCCGGATCCGATAATCGGCGTTTACTAAACGGCCCTGGGCGTTTAGTAAATAGCCTTGCCCTGTTCAATTCCTTCCTTGGGGGCGCTTGCGAAACGGCTTCACTTGTCTGGGTGGTTGTTATGGGGGGTGGATTTTCTGCCCGCCCCAGTGAGCAGTCAAGGATCGCGAAGCCGGGACCAGCAGGGGCCTGGTTACAGACTTCCCCTGGTGGATGTGAGCGGAAGGTCACCTCACTCTCGCGCCGTCTCGCTCCCCCTTCTTCTCTTCTTCTCGTTCCGCTCCTCGAGGTCAACTCATCAGCCTGGAACATATCCCGTTCCCTATGATTTGCATCGCCTCATCTCGATGCCACTCTTAAGATTCCTAAGCTTGTCATTGCCCTGCAGCCTGTCGGTGTCAGGGATAGGGTCAAGTTCGAGGCTGCTTATCAACATCCGATCTACGCGATTGCTCGTCGTGCCGCGAGGCTCTTCTTCTCGAGGTGGCCTCCGAGCACCGCCCCTCCTCCTCCTCCTCCTCCTCCTCCTCCTCCTCCTCCTCCACCCCCTCCTCCTCCTCCTCCTCCCCCCCGTCCTCCTCCTCCTCCTCCTGCTCCTGCTCCTCCTCCTCCTCCTCCTCCTCCTCCTCCTCCCCTCCTCTAGGCTGCTTATCAACACCCGATCTAGGCGATTGCTCGTCGTGCCGCGAGGCTCCTCTTCTCGAGGTGGCCTCCGAGCACCGCCCCTTTTTTTTCGCCAGCAAGGCACGGGCTGCTCGCCGCTCCTTTCGCTTCGCCTTCAGGACCTGCGCTGCCCCGCCTCTCGAGCTCGATGCTCGTTTTTTGTAATTATCCCGGCGAAGGTCCCAACCATATGCAGTTGTGGGTACTCCAGATCTCGTAATAAAAGGGAGGGGGTCTGGACCCTCCAAGACAAGCCATTTCAGACCCCCCCCCGTGGGAGAACCCTCCGAAACATCGTCCCCAGACCCCCCCAGGCCCTCCAAGATGGCCTGGAAGAGACCCCCCCCGAAATGAGACCCCCCTCCCTTTATTACGAAATCTGGAGTACCGTAATTGTGAATATCTGCTTCGGTGAAGCTCCCTATGGGGCCACGAAGCCTGCACTGGGGGGGGCGGGGAAACGCGAAATTAGTGGGTGTGTGCCGAATTGGGGTATTTCTGGACCCACGAGGACGGTCCACTGAGGCTTCGGTGGAGCTCCCTAAGGGCCACGAACGCCTACAGAGTGATTGAAAGTGCCAAATTGGTACTCGTGGCGCAATGCGACGGTCCCACTGGGGGCTTCCGGTGGCAGCCCCCCTTAATGGGGCCCACGAAGCGCTGCACACGCGTGTGAAAATGCCAAATCACATTTCCCAGACGCATGCGGACGGTTGGCACTGGGCCTTGGGTGGGAGCCCTTGATGAGGGGCCACAAACTGCCCTGTTGTGAACGTGCCAAATGGGCTTTCCGGGACGCATCGCGGACGGGGGCACAGGGGCCTTCGGTGGAGCTCCCTATGTGGCCACGAAGCGCTGTACTGGGTGGGTGAAACGCAGGGAGGAGGGGGAGGAGGGCCACGAAACGCTGTACTGGGTGTGCGGGACGCATGCGGACGGTAGCGCTGGGACCTGCGGGGGGCTCCCTATGGGGCCACGAAACGCTGTACTGGGTGTGCGGGACGCATGCGGACGGTAGCACTGGGACCTTCGGTGGGGCTTCCTATGGGGCCACGAAGCGTTGCACTGGGTGGATGAAACGCAGGGAGGAGGGGGAGGAGTGCCACGAAACGCTGTACTGGGTGTGCGGAACGCATGCGGACGGTAGCGCTGGGACCTTCGGTGGGGCTCCCTATGGGGCCACGAAACACTGTACTGGGTGTGCGGGACGCATGCGGACGGTAGCGCTGGGACCTTCGGTGGGGCTCCCTATGGGACCACGAAGCGTTGTACTGGGTGTGCAGGACGCATGCGGACGGTAGCACTGGTACTTTCGGTGCGGCTCCCCATGGGGCCACGAAGCGCTGTACAGGGTGGGTGAAACGCAGGGAGCAGGGGGAAGAGGGCCACGAAACGCTGCACTGGGTGTGCGGGACGCATGCGGACGGTAGCGCTGGGACCTTCGGTGGAGCCCCCTATGGGGCCACGAAGCGCTATACTAAAGCGCTGTACTGTGTGTGCGGGACGCATGCGGACGGTAGCACTGGGACCTTCGGTGGGAGCTTCCTATGGGGCCACGAAACGTTGCACTGGGTGGGTGAAACGCAGGGAGGGGGGGGGAGGAGTGCCACGAAACGCTGTACTGGGTGTGCGGGACGCATGCGGACGGTAGCGCTGGGACCTTCGGTGGGGCTCGCTATGGGGCCACGAAGCGCTGTACTGTGTGTGCGGGACGGATGCGGACGGTAGGGAGGAGAGGGAAGAGGAGGAAGATGAGGAGAACGCGGGGACCGTCTCTTCAAAACGAGGACCCAACACCACAGGATGGTTGGGGAAAAAACAGCTTGAGACATCGCCCTATCCTTATGTTTAGCATCACCCTGCCCTGGTGGTGATCTTAGGGATTCCCTCAGTTTCTGAGGGCCCATCTCTGAGATTGTCATCGCCTTGGGCTTGCCGATCTTAGGAACAGGGGTCAGTTCGAGGCTGGTTATTTTGGTCTCAGTCCGAAGTTGCTGTCATTTGGATCCGATCTTCAGTATTAGCTCTGCAGCGTCGCTCGTCCGCTAGAGTTTTTTTCCGAACCATCCTGTGTTGTTGGGTCGTCGTTCTGAACAGACAGCGCCCCGTGCCCCTCACTCACTCCACCTCTCCCTTCTCCCTCCTCCCATCCCTACCTCTGCCCTTCGCATGTCAACCGTTCTGGTACACCCCATCACACGTTTCGTGGCCCCACCGGGAATTCAACCGAAGGTCCAATTGGCACCGTTCGCATGCGTCCCCGCCACCGATTTCGGCACACCGCTCACACGTGTCGTGGCCCTAGACGGAACTTCACTGAGGGTCTTGGTGGCGCCGTTCGCATGCGTCACCGCCACCCATTTCGGCACATCCCTCGCACGTTTCGTGGCCTCGCATGCGTCCCCGCAGCCCATTTTGGCACACCACTCTCGCTTCGTGGCCCCATACGGAACTCCACCGAAGGTCCCTGTGGCGCCGTTCGCATGCGTCCCTGCCATCCATGTTGGCACACACCTCACACGTTTCGTGGCCCACTGTGGAGCTCCACCGAAGGTCCCAGTGGCACCGTTCGCACGCGTCCCCGCCACCCACGTCGGCACACTCCTCACACGTTTCGTGGCCCTACAGGGAGCTACACCGAAGGTCCCAGTGGCACCGTTCGCATGCGTCCCCGCCACCCATTCCGGACTCCTCATACTTTTCGTGGCCCCGTAGGGGGGCCCTAGCGAAAGTCCCAGTTGCACCATGTGCATGCGTTCCCATCCACCCATTCCGTCACGCCTCTCACATGCTTCGTGGCCCCTTTAGTGAGCTACACCGAAGGTCCTGGTGGCACCGTTCGCATGCGTCCCCGTCACCCATGTCGGCACACCCTTCACACGTGTCGTGGCCCCATGGGGAGCTCCACTGGAGGTCCCAGTGGCACCGTTCGCATGCGTCCCCGCCACACATGTCGGTACACCCCGCGCACGTTTCGTGGTCCACAGGGATCTCCACCGAAGGTCCCAGTAGCACCGTTCGCACGCGCCCCCACCACCCATGTCAGGACCCCCCTTGCATGTTTCGTGGCCCCCTAGTGAGCCTCACACAAGGCCCCAGTGGCGTCTCTCGCATGCACCCCCCGCCCCCATTACGGCACACCGTCGCGGGAGCTCTACCGAAGGTCCAGTGGCGCCGTTTCGCACGGTTCGTCGCTCCACAGGATCCCCACCGACAAAGATATAAACCGCGAGCTCACAATTGCATATGGTTGGGTCCGTCGGCAGTATTGTTTAGCGGTGGCACATGGCGCCTCGAGACCAGTGTTCGTTTTTGTACCCGCATCAGCGCCAGCGCGGCAAGGTCAGTTCTTAGGTGTGGCATCCGCAGAGTCGCATGCCACGGGCATTCATATGCGCGGTCTTGGCGCTGGGGGGGAGAAGGCGAACCCGCGTGAGGAAGTCTGCGCTTGCTCGGCTCGCCGTGCAGGCCGACCAGCCTTCTCAGAGTGAGCAACGCAACGGATCCGTACATAATGGAGGATGACGATTAATAAATGACCGGGGGTCGTGTTCACGCGGCGGCGCCCAGGATGACGATTAGAAAAAACCGGCCGCGGGCTGGAAAACTATTTCTTTAAATCGTTCTCCTCCAGTCAGAAACTTGTGCAGAAATAGCAGTTTTTTTTTTTTTTTCGTTCGCTCCCGTTTTTTATTAACCGTCATCCCGCATTACCCGTGGGTCCACGACTCGTCGAGAACGGACGCTGTTGAGAGGGGAGGCGGCCGCAGAGGAGGAGAGGGACGGAGAGCCCCGCGCGCCCGCGGGCGAAGAGCAGCCCACGTACGGGCAGCCATGGCCCGATGTCATGGGCCATGCCGCGGGCGCCAGTGGTCGGATGCCATGGGCCGCCCCTGGGCCATGCCGTGGGCGCCATGGTCCGATTGTCATGGGCCATGCCGTGGGCGCCAGTGGTCCGATGTCATGGGCCGCCCCTGGGCCATACCGTGGGAGCCAGGCGTCAGATGCCATGGGCCACGCCTCCCTCCTGGCTGCAGAGCGCCCCACCGTCCTCGTCGCTGCCAGGCCGCCCGTGGCAAGGAGCCGCGGCGGGGCAGCACTCCAGAGACGGGCGTCGCTCACCCTTTGGGCTCTTGAGGTCCTCAGCACGCCGCCTCGCCGCATGTGCATGGAGCGCGCTTCTTTCTTGCTTGGGGCATACTGGGCATTGTAGCCCCTGGCCCGCCCCCCTATGACGTAACGCCCCTCCCCCCCAGTGCGCTCCGGTCACTGCCGCCGCGCGCACGGCGGGGGGGAGGCTTTACATTTTCCCCCCCCCTGCTGGCCCCTCCCCCCCTCCCTCATATAATGCCCAGTGTCGCCGAAACTGAAGAAACGCGCTCATGGCAGCTTTCTGAGCCACGCCCGATCCAAGCAGCGCTGCGTCTGCCACGATCAGATTTTTGACGGCAGCACGGCGCTCCCCGCGCGCAGCGTGGCATCTCACCAACACCACGTCAGGGTTTTCAGTCCTTTCTGTCACTACAGACCTAAGGACAAACAGAGATCCCTGATTCCTTCGTCCCTCGCTGCCAGCAGGGTTCGACAGTCCTTGGCAGACTGAATGCAGAGGTTAGTGCTGAACTGCCCTCGTAAGGGCTAGGTGCGACTCTCTTTGTGGGTCTACCAGCGCTCAATCTCCCGCTACTTCATCTAGCTTCTTCTGGCCACTCTTCTGTTCTCGGCTGGGCCCGCTCCCGGTCAGCTTTTCCGCCGTCGCCCTCCGCCGAGGGCGCGATCCTCTGGTGCCGCTAGCGATGTGGGCCCACAGTGGAAAGGAGAGGCTGGTGAAAGGGTCAGGGTGAATGAGTTTCACCATGGGCCGAGTTCCCGCCACCACTATTACAGGCAGGAGAGGGGGAGGAGGAGGAGGAGGAGGAGGAGTAGGAGGAGGAGCAGGAGCAGGAGGAGGAGGAGGAGGAGGAGGAGGGGGAGGAGGAGGAAGGACAGAGGAGGAGATGAGGAGATGAGAGGGAATTAAAGAGTCATAAAGGGAGGAGGAGGACCTCCCCATCCTCCAGTCCCCCCCGTCCTGCCTGTGGCAGTGGTGGTGGAACATCGGCCCATCACTTCAGCCTTGGACTTTTGGCCTCCGGAGGGCGCTCTCGGCCAGACCGCCGCCTCCCAGGGCGGACCTCTCCCCGAGCTCCGCTCTCTCGCAGCCTGCTGGTGAGCGTCACCTGCGAGTGCAGTCAACCCGCATACGTAGTTTGGAGGGGCAAACTTCCCAAGGGCACTCTGGATCGCTCAATCATCGCCCCTCCCCCTTGGAGTGCCCAGGGGGGTTGGCCGCGGCGCGTCCGTGGGGGTGCCGAGGGGGTCCAGGGTACTTTCCCTTCCCCGCTGGGGCGCGGGGGTGGTGCCGGGGGGGTTGGCCGCGCCGCGTTTTCACGTTTGTCACCCCCGCGTTGATGAATAAGAAATTCGTAGTGCGCTTGCATCCTTGCCCCTTCGGCCCATGCTGAGCGACTTTCTCTGGCCAGCCTCACTCGAAAAACGTTAGCAGGGGCCACCAAGGACCCTGCATCCTTACTGCGCATCCTTCTGACGCCTCCAAGAAGCCCCCGCAGGCTCCCGGACCATGCAAGATCCCTTCCAGAAGGCCCTGGAGGCATACCGGCCTGGCCAAGACCTCCTCCCTCCTTCTCTTCCTCCTCCTCTTCCGCCAGCGGGAGGCCGGCGGAGTCGGGAAAGAGAAACGATACACTACAGTCAGGAGGGAAAAGAACACACAGACACAATTAATCGTCGATCCCCAGGAAGATATGGGAAAATATGGGCAGTGGGGGGGAAGACGAAAACCCAGAAAATATGGGAAAATATGGGGAATCTGTTTATTTGTGTGTATTCATTTGTGTGTCTTTGGGCCCCTTCATACAAGATGGTTGTACCATATGATCTCGTCGGGCGCACGCCTCCCAGGAGGACACACAGTACTAGTATGTCTTGGTGCGTGCCAAGAGCAATGTGTAGCCAAGAGGTGGCAGCCCTTTTGGGACTCGGGACATCCGGAGCAGGCCACGTGTGCCGAGCTCGTGGGGCCACCCGGGAAGAGGCAGGTTTCAGCAGCCACGCCTGGTCATGTGGTCGTGGGGCTGACGTTTTGTATGTACGGTTGCGCCTTATCTTGGGAGCCCCCAGTGACGCTGCGAGAAAAACCTGTGGACAGAATGTGGATTGGGAAGGGGGGGAGGAGGAGCAGCAGGAGAGGAAGGAAGGGGACGACAACGACGAATAGGAGGAAGATGATGATGATATTGCTGCTGCTGGTGATGATGATGGGGAGGAGGAGCAGTCGGAGAAGGGTGATATGGGGATGAGCAGGAGGAGTACAATGATGACGATTATGATGATGCTGATGATGATGCTGCTGATGATGATGATGATGCTGATGCTGCTGATGATGATGATGATGATGCTGCTGCTGATGATGATGATGATGATGATGATGATGATGATGATGCTGATGCTGATGCTGATGCTGATGATGATGATGATGATGATGATGATGATGATGATGATGATGATGATGATGATGATGATGATGCTGATGATGATGAGGATGAAGATGATGGTCATAATATCAGCCCCGCGACTCATGCACACACTTCGTGGTCTTCGAGGTCCCAGAACTCCATTCCCGGGCCACATTCTGAATGCCCGGAGCCAACTGTAGGCCACTTCGTGGTCTTCGAGTTCCCCCCCCCCCCCAGAACTCCCATTCCCTGCCCCATATCAAAATGACCTGGAAGGCAAAGTAAGGCCACTTCGTGCTCTTCGATTTCCCAGAACTCCATTCCCGGCCACATTTTGGATGCCCGGAGCCAACTGTAGGCCACTTCGTGCTCTTCAAGTTCCCAGAACTCCATTCCTGGGCATGATTTTGAATGCCCGGAGCCAACTGTAGGCCACTTCGTGTTCTTCGAATTCCCAGAACTCCATTCCCGGGCCACATTTTGAATGCTGAGGCAGGCTGATGCTGAGGCTGAGGCAGGCTGAGGATGAGGCAGGCTGAGGCTGAGGCCGAAGCGAGGCCATACTCAGTTGGCGCTGGTAAGCTGAGTCTGAGCTGAGGCAGGCTGATGCTGAGGGCTTGAGGCAGGCTGATGCTGTAGGCAGGCGAGGGCTGAGGCTTGAGGCTGATGCAGCCCCCGCAGGCCCCCTGAGCTGAGGTCGGCTAATTAGGCCGAACTGAATCCAGACAGAGTCAGTATGCTGAAGCAGGCAGCTGAGGCAGAGGCTGAGGCTGAGGCTGAAGCAGGCTGAGGCTGAGGCAGAGGCAGGCTGAGGTTGAGGCTGAGGCAGGCTGATGCTGAGGCAGGCTGATGCTGAGGCAGGCTGAGGCTGAGCTGAGGCTGATGCAGGCTGAGGCTGAGGCAGGCTGAGGCGGAGGCCGAGGCTGAAGGCAGACTGAGGCTGAGGCTGAAGCAGGCTGAGGCTGAGGCTGAGGCAGGCTGAGGCTGAGGCTGAGGCAGGCTGATGCTGAGGCAGGCTGAGGCTGAGGCTGAGGCTGATGCAAGCTGAGGCTGAGGCAGGCTGAGGCTGAGGCCGAGGCTGAAGGCAGACTGAGGCTGAGGCTGAAGCAGGCTGAGGCTGAGGCTAAGGCAGGCTGAGGCTGAGGCTGAGGCAGGCTGATGCTGAGGCAGGCTGAGGCTGAGGCTGAGGCTGATGCAGGCTGAGGCTGAGGCAGGCTGAGGCCGAGGCCGACGGCAGACTGAGGCTGAGGCTGAAGCAGGCTGAGGCTGAGGCAGAAGCAGGCTGAGGCTGAGGCTGAGGCAGGCTGATGCTGAGGCAGGCTGAGGCTGAGGCTGAGGCTGATGCAGGCTGAGGCTGAGGCGGAGGTTATGCAGCTGAGGCTTGCGGCCAGCACAGGCTGGGCTAGAGGCCTGAAGGCAACTAGGCTGAGGGGCTGAAGCAGGGGCTGAGGCTGAGGCTGAGGCAGCTGGCTGAGGCTGAGGCTATGCTGAGCTGAGTGCAGCTGAAGGCTGAGGCTGAGCTGAGGCAGGCACAGCTGCGGCAGGCAGATGCTGAGGCGAGCAGCAGCCAGACTGAGGCTGAGGCTGAAGCAGGCTGAGGCTGAGGCTGAGGCAGGCTGAGGCTGAGGCTGAGGCAGGCTGATGCTGAGCAGGCTGAGGCTGAGGCTGAGGCTGATGCAGGGTGAGGCTGAGGCAGGCTGAGGCTGAGGCCGAGGCTGAAGGCAGACTGATGCTGAGGCTGAAGCAGGCTGAGGCTGAGGCTGAGGCAGGCTGAGGCTGAGGCTGAGGCAGGCTGATGCTTAGGCAGGCTGAGGCTGAGGCTGAGGCTGATGCAGGCTGAGGCTGAGGCAGGCTGAGGCTGAGGCCGAGGCTGACGGCAGACTGCGGCTGAGGCTGAAGCAGGCTGAGGCTGAGGCTGAGGCAGGCTGAGGCTGAGGCAGGCTGAGGCTGAGGCTGAGGCAGGCTGAGGCTGAGGCTGTGACTGCGACTGCCGTTGCCGCTGCGACTGTCATCGCGAATGCGACTACGACTGCGAGAACAGCAGAATTCTACAACTGGATTTTCATCTGAATCTTAAGGTGAATCTTGCCATATGCTCCTTACACATCGCTGTCAGTTTGCTTTGCCGGGATAAATACAGGTTTCCGCGTCCTGGCCTCGGAGGCCGCCGCCTCCGACCCCCCTGGGGGCCAAGGAGGGCCTCCAGAGGCTCCCAAGACCGCCCAAGCGGGCCCCGAGTCGCCGAAAGACCGCTCCGGGACGCCCAAGATAGGCCCAAGACGACTCCCCCCAAGGCACTCCACGACGCTTCAAGACGCCTCTCCAGAGCGCTTCAAGAGGCCGAAATCGTCAATTTAATGAATGTTTTCGAACGATTTTGGCCTTCCAGCCTTTTCGGCTGTCCGACGTTAAGAATGCTCAAAGGCCCCCAAGATCGCTCCAAGAACGGCCCAAGAGAGAGCCCCAAGGAACGGCCCCAGGGTCGCCCAAGACAGCCCAACAGAGCCCCAAGACGGCCCCAAGAAGCGCCCAAGAGGGGGACCAAAATTCGACCCTCCCGCTTGAAGAGTACCCCAGGAGGCCCCAAGGAGCCCCCAAGAGGCCCCAGGAGGCCCCCAAGAGGCACCCAGGAGGCCCAAACGAGGCCTAAAGAGGCCACTAAACAGCCCCGAGGAGGCCCCACAACGGTCCCAAAACGGCTACCGAGAAGCTGCGAAACTGCCTTCACGACGTCCCCGACAGGCCAACCACGAGATCCAAAGCAACACCCATGAGGCCTCTGACCCACCACCCAGGGCACGGTGGCGGCAGCAGTGACAGCACTTGTGCACAGCATGTTCCGGCGGGAGCCTTCCGGAACACGCTGCAGGAGGAGGAGGAAGATCAGGAGGAGAGAGCTGGAGTGGGAGGAGGAGGAGGGGGACGAGGAGGAGGAAGAGGCCTCCCAGACAGCTCCAAGATAGCCGAAGAGGCTTCCAAGAGGGCCCTGGGCGGCCCAGGAGGGCCCCAAGGCGGTGCCTGAGGCGCCCAAGACGGCCCGAGAGGGCCCCAAGACGGCCCCAAGAGGCCCAAGAAGGGAAACACGAACCGAGAATCCGAGCTTTCTACCCCGAGAGGGTCTCGGGAAGTCCCAGGATGCCCCCAATCGGATTCAAGAGGCCCCCAAGAAGCTCCCAAGAGGGCCGACGAGGTTCCAAGAGATCTCCCAAGGTGGCCCCAAGAGGCACAACACATTGTTTTACGATTGGGCTTAGACGTTTTTTTTTTCTGCCTTCTGGCATCCCGATGCTCCAAGACGGCCCCAAAGGCTTCCAATACCGCTCCCATGTAGAGGAAGAGGCCTCCAAGAGGGCCCCAAGACGGCCCGCGAGGGCCTCAAGACGGTGCTTGAGCCGCCCAAGACGGCCCGAGAGGGCCCCAAGAGCCCCATGAGAGGCCCAAGAAGGGGAACGCGACCCAACAGCAGAGCGGTCCCCCCACAAGGCCCACAGGAGGCAGCAAGAGGCCCCCAAGTGGTCCGACGAGGACCCCAAAAGCTCCCCGAGGGCCCAAAAGGCCCCTGGGAGACGTCCAAGAGGCTTTCAAATAGCCCAAGAGTACCCTCGATGCGTCAAAACTGCTTCCAGGAGGTCCCTGGGAGGCTTCCGGATTGCCTCAATCTGGCCGCAGGTGGCCTCAAGTCGGGCCTCCACGCAGCCAAGACGGCCAATGACGGCTTCAGATTGCAGAACCGATGCCCCCAAGGGACCCTCAGACGCCCCCCCAAGAAGCACCCAAGAGGTGCCTCCAACAGCCAGTTGACGAAGCATGCGGAACACCCCAGAAGCTCCTCAGATGCCGTCGCGCGCCTGTGCTTGATAGCGTTGTCCAAGAACGTCCAGCGCCCCCCCGGCCTGGGCTAGAACCTGAGCGCGCGCGAAGCGCGCGCGCGATGTTTCTAGCCCAGGGGCCCGAAAACAGCTGCCCGACACTCCATGGGAGTACCGGGGCTCATTTCCCCGTTGTTTTTATTGGGTTTCGGCGTCCCGGGCCTCGGAGGCCGCCGCGATGGTCCCGGACATTTTCCAGATCCTCGGCGCGGGCTCCAAGACCATTCCGCAGAGGGCTCCAACAGGCTCCAGGGCAGCCCAAGAGGGCTCCAAGACGGCTCCAGGAACGACTGCAGGGTCTCATTTTTCTTGTGCTTTCTGCAAGACGGCTCCAGGCAGACTGCATGTCTTATGAGGATGGCTTCCGCCTCTTGCCCCGATCATCCCAAACTGCCTGAACGGTTCCCCAAACCCAGCGCTTGCCCAAGCGCGTTCCGGACGGTCTTCGCCGGAACGCGCTGGAATGATCACGCGCTGCGGTTTCCCAAGCCAACGTCCTCGGACGTGGGTGCCCTGCCACGAGCGCGTTCCGGGAAGATGCTCCCGGAACGCGCTGAAAAGATATGGCCACATCTCGGGGACGCTCCCGACACCGCTCCCCCAGCCTTTCCGGGCAGCCTCCACAGCGCTCCAGGAGGGCCCAAGACGCCCCCCAGGAGCCCCCAGATTGCGAAAGGATGGCCCAAGACGCTCCCGAGCAGCCCAAGTCAGCCTTCCGACGGCTCTCGAGGCTCCCAGGTGGCCTCCAAGAGACCCCAAGAAGTCTGATAGGTATCGCGGTACGGCCCGAAGAGGCCAAAGTCGTATAGGTTCAATGGTCTTTTCAATGTTTTTGGCTTCTCGCGTTTTCGAGCTCCCATCGGTCCAAGAGCGCCGAAAAGCCTCCATGGGGGTACTGGGGCTCATTTTCCCAGTGTTTTTAAAAGGGTTTCCGCGTCCTGGGACTCGGAGGGCGCCGCCTCCGACCCCCCATGGGAGGAGGGGCGGCCGGGGAGGTCCAAAATAGTCCAGGAGGGCCTCCAGAGGCTCCCAAGACGGCCCAAGCGTGCCCCGAGTCGCCGAAAGACCGCTCCAGGACGCCCAAGATAGGCCCAAGACGGCCCGAGAGGCCCCCCAAGGCACTCCACGACGCTTCAAGACGCCTCTCCAGAGCGCTTCAAGAGGCCGAAATCGTCAATTTTACGAAGGTTTTCGAACGATTTTGGCCTTCCAGCCTTTTCGGCTGTCCGACGTTCCAAGACGGCTCAATAGGCCCCCAAGAGCGCCCCAAGACGGCCCAAGAGGGCCCCAAGACGGCCCCAGAGTCGCCCAAGACAGCCCAACAGAGCCCCAAGACGGCCCCAAGATGCGCCCAAGAGGGGGACCACGACTCCAAAATTCGACCCTCCCGCTTAAAGAGTGCCCCAGGAGGCCCCAAGGAGCCCCCAACTGGCCCCAGGAGGCCCCCAAGAGGCACCCAGGAGGCCCAAACGAGGCCTAAAGAGGCCACAAAGCAGCCCGAGGAGGCCCCACAACGGTCCCAAAACGGCTACCGAGAAGCTGCGAAACTGCCTTCACGACGTCCCCGACAGGCCAACCACGAGATCTAAACCAACACCCATGAGGCCTCTGACCCACCACCCCCCCAGGGCACGGGTGGGGGGGAGAAGTGAGACAGCCCTGCCTGCACAGCATGTATCCTAGGGGACAAGGGAATCTTCCAGGAACACGCCTTGCAAGGAGGGAGGGAGGAGGAGAAGAGAAGATAAAGGAAGGAGAGAGAGTTGGAAGTGGGATGGACGGAGGAGGTGGACGATGAGGAGGAAGAGGCCTCCAAGACAGCTCCAAGATAGCCGAAGAGGTTTCCAAGAGGGCCCTGGGCGGCCCACGAGGGCCCCAAGGCGGTGCCTGAGGCGCCCAAGACGGCCCGAGAGGGCCCCAAGACGGCCCCAAGAGAGGCCCAAGAAGGGAAACACGAACCGAGAATCCGAGCTTTCTACCCCGAGAGGTTCTCGGGAAGTCCCAAGAGGCCCCCAATCGGATCCAAAGGCCCCCAAGAAGCTCCCAAGAGGGTCGACGAGGTTCCAAGAGATCTCCCAAGGTGGCCCCAAGAGGCACAACTCATTGTTTTACGATTGGGCTTTGATGGGTTTTAATTTTGTTCGGCCTTTTGGCATCCCGATGCTCCAAGACGGCCCAAGAGTCTTCCAATACCGCTCCAATATAAAGGAAGAGGGCCCCAAGACGGCCCGCGAGGGCCCCAAGACGGTGCTTGAGGCGCCCAATACGGTCCGAGATGGCCCCAAGAGCCCCAAGAGATGCCCAAGAAGGGGAACGCGACCCAACAGCAGAGCGTTCCCCCCAAAAGGCCCACAGGAGGCCGCAAGAGGCCCCCAAGTGGTCCGACGAGGACCCCAAAAGCCAAGAGTGCCCTCGATGCGTCAAAACTGCTTTGAGGAGGCCCCCGGGAGGCTTCCGGATTGCATCAATCTGGCCGCAGGTGGGCTCAAGTCGGGCCTCCACGCAGCCAAGACGGCCAATGACGGCTTCAGATTGCAGAACCGATGCCCCCAAAGGACCCTCAGACGCCCCCCCCAGAAGCACCCAAGAGGTGCCTCCAACAGCAAGTTGACGAAGCATGCGGAACACCCCAGATAGCTTCTCAGATAGCACCCCGGATGCCGTCGCGCGCCTGTGTTTGATAGCGTTGTCCAAGATCGTCCAGCGCCCCCCGGCCTGGGCTAGAACCTGAGCGCGCGCGAAGCGCGCGCGATGGTTCTAGTACATATATATATGTATATGTTTATGTATATATATGTATGAAGATGTATGATAGCCAGCGTGGATTATCAAATGTGCAATATATGTTGTGAGATCTAAGCAGTGCAACTCACTTGCCGAACTTGAAGTTGTCAACTCCACTGCTCGCACAATCATCCCACCCACCCACCCGCAACTTGGTTTGCAAAACTCATGCGGGACCGAGCACAGATATCATTCCGGGGTCGGCTTGGAGCCTTCGGGGGCGTCTCAAGAGCGCCCCAAGAAGGCCGGAGAAGCAAGACGGCCGACGACGACGACGACGACGACGACGACGACGACGGCGGCGACGACGACGACGCCGACGTCGACGACGACGAAGACGACGACGCCGACGACGACGACAAAGACGACGACGACGACGTCGCTAACGAAGACGACGACGAGGGAGGAGGGAGGACGACGACGGCGACAACGACGACAACGACGACAACGACGACAACGACGACAACGAGGGAGGAGGGAGGACGGCGACGACGCGAACGACGAAGAAGGAGGAAGGACGGCGACGCCGACGACGACAACGACGAGGGAGGAGGGAAGACGACGACGAGACGACGACGACAACGACGACGACGACGACGGCGACGAAATAGGAGGGACGACGACGAGACGCCGACGACGGACGACGACGACGACGAGGGAGGAGGAAGAAGGACGACCACGGCGACAACGACGACGGAAACGACCACGACGCCAAAGAGGACGACGACGACGAACACGAGAAAAGACAAAGGACGACGTAGGCGACGACGACGACGACGACGACGCGGGAGGAGGGAGGACGGCGACGACGGCGACGACGACGACGACGACGATGACGCAAGAGCGCGCGCGCACGCTTTTGTTGAAAATCCGTGTTGCGAAACCTTGTGTTTTTGTAGGTTTTTTGGACGCGCGATTCTGACATCTTTCCGAAACCGACGGGTTTTGAAGGATTTCGGCGTACGCGCGCGACGACGCGCGCGTCTGCACTTCGTCCAATTTTTTGCTGAGGATTCTCGCGACGGCACACGCGCAAGGGCGTTCGACAGATTTCGACATGCGCGCGCGACGCCCGTTTGGTAGCATGTTGTGAACATCTTGAGAAACCAATGGTTTTCTTAAGAGTTCGCAATAGCTCGCGCGTAAGTTCTTTTAGCACATCAGTGTTACGAAACCATGTGTTTTTGCATGTTTTGTGGAAACTCGATTGCGAAATCCTTCCGGCACCAAAGGCTTTTGAAGGATTCCGGCATGCGCGCGCGACGACGCGCGCGTGTGCACGTCGTCCAATTTGTTGCAAGGGATTCGCGAAAAAAGCGTTATGTTAGAACAACAAATGTCACCGCATAGTGTTTGCTTTCACAAACCTCAGGGGGGGGAACCCGGTTGGCCTGGGACATTGTGATTTCGTATTTAGGATGGACATGTGGTCAGAATCAGATGTGATTTACATACCCGAAAGGGGGGGCGGTAACGCCGGGGGGGGGTAGAGTCTATTCTCTTTTCAGGAATGAGAATTGGTGTGTGGAATATATGTGGTCATTCTATGTTGCGCAACCGATGTGGAACAAATATCTTGTGCATATCGATGTGGAACAATCGGATGTGGGACAGTCGATGTTGTGGCATACGCGTTGGAAATAGTCGGTTGTGCATTAGATTGGGTGCTATCATAATTGTGCAGCCTACGCTCTGCAACCTTGGGGTGCAATACATCGTGTGCAATCTATGCAGTGCAACGTCGGTTGTGCAATAGTTGTGGTCATTGTGGAATCTATGTTGATCGAAGTGTGTAGTACAACGTATTTGGAGAAATCTATGTTGTGGAATGTATGTGGGGGTGTTTTGTGCACTGCATTTGGTTCAATATGTGTTGCACAACCTCGGTGTTGCAATCTATGTGATGCAACCTATGTGGAGCGCAGCCTATGTGGTGCAACATGTGTGGTGTAATTCATGTCTGTCCGCAGTTGTGAATTCCACTGCTCGCGCAACCACACCACCCAGGCACCCGCAACTTTCCCAGCGGGCACTTCAGTGCGAGTCGGCGACTTGGGCGGGCGCGGTAATGGCAACGCTGACAGTGGTGGGCAGCACTCTGATGGTAGCAATGCTTGTTACAATGATGACAATGACGACGGCAAGGCCAGTGACGCCGCTGATGCTGATCACGCCGACGACGATCACGGCGTCTTCGCGTCGGTGACGAAAATTGTGTAGTTCAACATGCGCGCGCGGCCGACGCGCGAGACTTGCCCCACATGGTATTATTTGTCCCCCCCCCAGAACACGCGCGCAAGGGCAGCGTAATTGACAACGGGTTGTGGCCTTGAGGCGCGAACCCAGAGTAATTTACAATGGGTCGTGGCCCTGGGAAGGCGGACGCTGCGGAATTCACGAAGGAGCGCGGCCCTGGCACGTCCACTGGCACGTTCCGCAGCGCGTCCCCTTGGCACGTCCCGCGGTGCGTCCCCATGGCACGTCTCTTGGCACGTCCCCTGGCGCGCTCATGAAGCGTTCCGCGGCACGTTTCCCTGGCATGTCCCCCTGCACCGCCCAATTGCATATGCAATTGCGGTCCTGAGAAGCGGCTCCACGCCCTGCAGTTCTTAGTGCTTTTCAGGGTTCGTGGGTCGATCATGTTGGGGTCCTTTTGGGACCTGTTTGGGGTGTTCTGTGGGTTCTTGCGGCTTCTCGGAGTCCTCTTGCGATGACAAACCTGAAATGGGGGTCCGCGCTACCCCTCCGAGGCCCCTAATGGTGCCTTTTTTGCTCTGGGGCCCTTTGATGCAGTCTTGGACGTACAGGACCCCAGGGGTAGACGTACCCTGAGCCGAACCCTAGGGCCTGACCCTAGGCCGAACCTAGGCCTAGGCCTACCCGAAGAGCCTACCCCACACATATCCCTAATGTTTGTTTGTGTAAACCGCTGCCCCCCACCGCAGCCCGGATCTGGGCCATTCCAGCTTAAACGTTACGATGCGAATTCTTCGTGTTTCGACTCGGCATGGACATCATGTCGACCATGTTGCACATGGCGTGGCAGGAATGGGACGGGGCGCGCATCCCGCACGCAAGGCGGACATGTCGCTCTCACCGTGGCGCCGCGCTCACTCTTCCAAGGAATTGAGTTCTCGCTCGGGCGCGGCGCGTATCGTTCGTGCGCACGATCGCCGACGCGCGAGCGGCCGACACGGAGCTTTCGCTTGGGTGCCCCGCAGATTTGCCCCGAAGGCGGCGTTCCCGCCTCGACGCGGCGCACATGTGTCGCGCGTCCACTCCGGGGGGCCCCGCGCGAGTGGGCGACGCGTCGCCGTCGCCCAAGCGCCGTGCGCATGTGGCTCGGAGGTGGCGTTCCAGCGCGGGCGCGGCGCATGGCTTGCTCGCTGAAGCTCATGTCCACGACAGCGGCAGCGAGGCCGCTCGAGAGCGGGCGAAATGTGCCGACCTCGCCCATACGCCATGGAGCTTTGCAGTGAGGATGGGGTCGCCGTGTCAGCGCGGCGCATGCTGTGCCTTCGCCGAGCTTTTTCTTCGGAAGCCTTGCTGCTCCCGCTCCTGCGCGGCCCACGTGGCTTCTCTTCGCCAAGCCGTTGGAATTGGGACCGCGCGCGAGTTGTTTCCGTTTGCGATGTGGGAGCGTTTTCCAATCTCAATATCAAAGTGTGCCCCAATTGGCGGGCCCTCTGGCTCGCTCGGCCTGGCTATTTTCACTCCAGGCCTACCCGTAGGGCCTACCATTAAGCGTATCCCCATGTGGCAGTCGTATGTGCCCCTCCCCCCCGCAGCAGCCGTCCGATAGCGTCCAGCTCCGGGGCCTCCCACTCTCACAGCCAAAGAACAGCGCAATGCCTGTTTTTCTTTCTCAGCATGGACACCGTGCCGTTCATGTTTCGAAGTGCGTGGCAGGGAGTGGGACGGGGCGCGCATCCCGCGCGAAAGGCGGAACCATCGTTCTCGCCTTGGCGCCTTCCTTGAGAATGGGGTCCCCGCTCGGGCGCGGCGCGCATGCTTCGCGCGCATGTTCGCCGACGCGCGAGCGGCCGGCACGGAGCTTTCGCTCTGGCCTCCGCGCGGAGTCCGCCCGAGCGTGACGTTCCCGCTCCGACGCGGCGCACACGTGCCACCTGCCAGTTCTTGGTGATGGGCCTGTTTTCCACCACCACCACCATAAGTTGGAGGGGGACAGGGTCCTCCTCCTCCTCCTCCACCTCCTCCTCCTCCACCTCCTCCCCCCCTCCAACTTACCAGTGGTGGTGGTGGAAAACAGGCCCATCACTAGGGGGGCCCGCGCGCGTGGGCGACTCATCGCCCTCGCCGAGGTGCCGTGCGCGTTCGGGTCGGAAACGGCGCTGCGGGCGCGGGCGCGGCGCGCGGTGCGCGCGCCGAGGCGCATGCAGCCCGCGACAGCGGCGCGTGGGGCCGCGCGAGAGCGGGCGGCGTGCCGGCCCCCGCGAGGCGCCGTGCAGCTGGCGAGTGCGAGTGGGCATTGCTGTGCCAGCGCGGCGCACGCCCCGTCCTCGCCGCGCCCTTCGGCAGGGCTCGTGTCGTCTCTTCCGATTCGATGCGATGCGATGTCGATGGCCTCCGAGTCCGACCCGAGTCGGCTTCGGGTTCCGATCTGGGTGCCGATTCCTCAAGGGAGGCCTACTGGCCTGCCGAGTTCTGCCTGTGCGGCTTCTCCCGACCCGGCCGCCACTTTCCGCCGTTCCGACTCGTTTCGATCGCCGATCCGACTTGCCGATTCGACTCGGGGCTCTCCAGCCTTCGGCAGGGGTGGCGCTCCCGCTGCTCCCGCTCCTCCGTGGCGCGCGCCGTCGTCTCGTAGCTCGCTAGGCGCGGGACCACGTGCGAGCTCCTTCCGCTCGCGACTTGGTCCCAATATCAGTGTGCCTGGCCCACGTGAAGCCTACTCCCCAATCCGTGTTTGCACTGAAGGGGTCCTATAGCGGAAGTTGAAAGATCGGGCGAAAGCGGGCGAAAGATTCCCGCCGATCTTGGTAGCAGGTTGGGTTCCTGGGTTCCCGCTTCCGGGTTCCCGGCTTCCGATTCTTGGTTCCGGGCCGATGTCGGTGGGTTCTGGGCTCCTGAGCTCCTGGGTTCCCGGTCGATCTCCTCAGCTCGGGGGCGGCAAAGAGGGGGGTGATGATTACGGGGGGGGATATCATGGCGCGGGCCACGATATTCCCCTAGATGTCATGGCGCCTCTTCTCATTTCATCACGCCCCTGGCCCCCCCGCTGGGCCGCGCACATGCCGCCGGCCATGATTTGCACCCCCCCTCTTGGACACCCCCCTCTTGGCCGTTCCCGATCAGCGACAGCCACCCGCGGATTGGGGATCTTCGCTGGTGTGGTTCACGTTGTGGGAAGGGAGGGCGGGAGCGGGCGGGGCCCTCTGACTCGGCCGCTCTGGCCAGCCTGATGCTGGGCCTGCGGCCAAGACGCTGAACTAAGGACCGCTCGGGGCTCGGAAGGGGCTCGGGGATTTGGGTTCGAGTCGGGCCTGTCCCCCTACAGGGGGAATATTCAACAATAGTACAAAAATAGTCAGGGGATTTGTGTTTGAGTATGTTTGGGCATCTTTTGAGTGCTTTTGTTTTTTGTTGTTTTTGTTTTGTTGTGCCCTTTTGTCTAGCAAAATACTCCTCTCTCTATAAATATAGATGTATATATATATATATATATGTTCGTCCAAAATCCCCCTGTACGGGGACAGGCCCGGCCTAAATTTAGGTCGTTTCTTAGATTTATGTCGCGGGATTTGCTTGTGGCCTAGGCCCACCGTGGCCAGAAAAGCCCCTTTGTTCCTTATGTGGCGCTCCTTCTGGTAGTACCTCGACTGTACCCATAGGCCCCGGCCCAAGGCCGGCCCTGCGCCCTCTGGGAACGGGGCGACCCGCGAGAGCGGCGCAGTGCCGACCTTGCCCAGACGCCGCGCAGCTTGCGAGTGCACTCCAAATCCCTAAGCACCGGACCCGCCTCCAGATGCGACCTAATATTCCGGAGCCCCCTCCTCGACGGGGAGCCTCAGTAAACCGGACCCTCTGAGCTCCAATCCAAAGAAAGCGCCCCAATAAACCGGACCCCTCCCGTTACAAACGGGCGCCTTCAAAAGCCAGACCCGGGGGACGAGAAGGGATTTGGAGCAAGTGGGGATGCTGTGTCAGCGCAGCGCATGCTTCGTCTTTGTCGCGCCCGTCGGAAGTGTTGCCGCTCCCGCTCCTGCGCGACCCGCGCCGTGCTCTCTTCGCCAGGGTCATGGAAGCGGGGCCGCGCGCAATAGGATGCTAGGTTATTGTGGGGAGGGCGGGGGTGAGCGGGCCCCTCCTACTCGCTCGACCTGGCCAACTTGACCTTCTGGGGCTGCCCTCAGGCCTGCCCTAGGCCAACCCCTGGGATCCGAGGGTAGGGCTTCCTTTGGCTTCGCTATTGCCCAGGGTCGGCCCTGCTCAAGGGTACCGCCAAAGATAGGGCCTACCATGGACTTCCCCAAGGCGTCGGGTGGGGCCTAGGGTAGCCGAGGCTCTGAAGGTTAAAAGTCGTATTGGGGGGCCCTCCGCCCGTTCTGCTGCCTTTGGGGGCCCTATCGGGGCCCTCTAGGGCCTTCTTGGGGCGATCTTTGGGATCGTCTGGGGCCATCTTTGAGCGTGGGCTAAAACCTTTGACAAACCAGTTGTCAACACATCATGTCTGCTTCCGCGTGTCTTCCCGGAGCCCTCTTGGGGCGTCCCGGGGGCCTCTTGGGCCCATCCTCGGAGCCGCCAGGGGTCGTCAGGGACCCATCTTCGGGCCGTCTGGACCCGTGTTGAGCCTCCGGTAACGATGCTGAACCACATAGGGCCGCCCGGGAGCCTCCCGAACGCCGAGGGGTGCCGCCGTGGCTTGCGGTCTGCGCTCCCACAGGAGAGCTTTCTTTTCAGGCTATTGCAAGCCTTCTCGTCTGCTTAGCCTGCCAGTCTTGTTTTTCGGGGGCGGAAAAGAGGGGGTGATGACCAGGGGGGAGTGGATATCATGGCGTGGGCTGTGATATTTCCCCAGATTTAATGTCGCCTCTTCTTATTCCATTACGTCCCTGGCCCCCCCGCTGGGCCGCGCACATGCCGCCGGCCAGATTTGCACCCCCCCCTCTTGGACACCCCCCCTCTTGGCCGCTCCCGAGTTTTACGAAGCCAAACCTTTCGGAGTTGAACACGGCCCGGGCCCGCAGGGGGCCCGCCGTATTGAGCCCGCAGAGGGAGTTACGGCGGTACCCCCCGAGGGGAACTTCCGCACGCCGACGAATGATGTCTTGGCGGCGTTGGGGCGTACTGGGGTCTTCTGGGAGGCTAAGGAGGGGAAAAACACAGACACAATTAGTCGTCGATCCCCCCAGAAAATATGGGAACATGTGGGAAGTGGGGGGAAGACAAAAACCCAGAACATATACGAAAATATGGCGAATCCTGTTATGTGTGTGTATTTATTTGTGTGTCCCAGGGCCCCTTCGGAGGCCTCTTGGGGGCCTCCTGTGAAGTTTTTAGTGTCCTGTTGGGCCTTGCTGGAAGCTTTCGGCAGGGGGGGTGTTGGGGCCTCTTGGGTGGCATCCTGTGAGGAAAGACCTGAAGTGATGGCCCGCGTTCCCCTCCACAGCCACTGTCGCTCAGGGCTCACGTCACTCTGGTTATTGGATCTTTTGATCGATGACTCACCCTTAGTTTTCCAAACGCTCGACACGCGCGTCCGGCTCAGGAACAGTTTTTTTGGCGGAGGAAGTTTCGTTGCGGTGTGTATCACGGTCAGTGTGCAGCTGGTGGTTCACGTCGGTTAGGTCGAGAAGGGCCGGGGAATTATTTGTTGAGGATGTCCCGAGCGAAACGTTGGTTCATGAAATTCCGAACGGTAGAATACAGTGAAAGTAAGCATCCGCGTTTGCTGCGGATGTCTCGAACGAAACGCTTGTGTTGCATAAATTGTTGAGGATGTCTCGAGCGAAACGTTTGTTTTGAGCTATAGATCGTTGTTCTCATGTGGGCCAGAATTCAGAGGAATGTCTCAGGTGAAATGCTTGTTTTCGTGTGCCCTGGTCCTAAGGATGTCTCGAGCGAAACGCTTGTTTTGTAGAACTCGAGCGGCCTGGACGCCCCAGGATGCCCGCCCAGGTGGTTCTGGGAGCCCGAATTCAACCTAATTTACTAAGGAACGTGGCCTCCATGCGAAGTAGGGATTCCATGCAAGGGTCGTGAGCCTGCTGCGCGGCAACAGCGTCGTCGTCGTGAGAAGCAGCTGGTGCTTTCGCTCAGCAGACACAAGATGAGTTTTTGTTCGCACCTTGGTGAGCGCGCGTTCGCGAATCGAAACGGGACACGATGCTGCGTTGGACCTTTCCGAGCAGGGCTTGAGAGAGACGTCGGCAGTCTTGTATCTGACCCATATTTGATAATGAAGGTCGTGCAGCACATGGGAATTGAGCACGACTCCATCGTGCGCAGCGCGTTGGACGAATTGTTGGCATCCCCTGACGTTTTCACAACAGTAATGGCTCAATCTGAAAGCTGTTTGCGTGGTAACCCTATCCTTGAAGCCTTCGTACATATGCTTCTGGAACATGGAAGCAGTCGGCCCGCATTCACACTGATTCTCTCGCGCTTGGTGTCCATTTGCATTGAATCGTTTCGCTCATTCCGCCGGCCCGTACTGTGCCGTCGCAGGCGTTTGCTTGCTCGTTCGCGGCCTCTTGGGGGCTTTGAAGGGGTTCCTTGGGGGCCTTTCTAGGCCTCTTGGGGCGCTCTTGGGGCCTCCTGGGCCCCTTCTCGGGGCGGAAAGCTTGAATTGTCGGTTCGCGGTTTCCTTCGTGGGCCACAATTGGAGCCGTCGCGGGGCGTTTTTGGGCTCTCTTGGGCGCCTCCTGGGCCGTCTTAGGGCCCTCGTGGGCCGTCTTGGGGCCCTCTGGGGGCCCTCTTAGGGGGGCCTCTTGAGGCGGTCTTTGAGGCCTCTGGGGCTCTTTTCGACCGTCGGAAAGCCGAACGGGCGAGACGGCCGACAACTTTGAGAAACCGATCGAATAGATGTTACCTATCGTCTCCCAATCCCAAGGCCCTCTTCGGAGGCCTCTTGGAAGACCTCTCGGTCCGTCCTGGAGGCTAAATTAGAGGGAGGAGGGAGGAGGGAGGAGGGAGGAAGGAGCGTCTCGCGGCCCTCTTGGGCGGCTTGGGGTGAGCTGCAGGTGCCTCGGGCCCCTCGTGGGCCCCGCTCGATCTCGTCGTGGGGCGTCCCCGGGCCTTCCTGTGCGCTTTGGGCCGTCTCGGGGCCCTTCTCCTCCTCCTCCTCCTCCTCCTCCTCCTCCTCCTCCTCCTCCTCCTCCTCCTCCTTCCCCCCCTCCCTCCTCGCCCTCCTCCCCTCCTCCTCCTCCTCCTCGCCCTCCTCCTCCTCCTCCTCCTCCTCCTCCTCCTCCTCCTCCGGCTGAGGCCGTCTTGGGGGCGTTCTTGGAGGCCTCGTGAGCTCTCGCAGACAGACAGACAGACAGACAGGAGCCGTGCCTAGACGGCGCATCGGTTGCAGCTCTGGTGCACGTACAATCGCACTCCAGGTCCAGATGGGATCATGTATAAATCTGCTCGGTCATGCCCGACACCGCCAGGGGGGTGGACGACCCGGAAGAGCAGCGGCAGCAGGGGGCAGAGGAGGGAACGACGCCCGGGACCAGGACAAACCCAGAGCCGGGCCCTCGTGGAGCAAGGCTGAAAACTTCCAAACAGGAGAAAATATAATGATTTCTGTCTCGTGGGGACCTCTTGGGAGAGGCCTCTGGGAAGCCTCTTGGGCCGTCTTGGCGGCCTCTCGGGCCACCTCGAGGCCATCTTTGGTAGCCTGGGGCGATCTTGGGGGCGGCTCCGGCCTCGCTTGGGGCCGTCTTGGGGCGCTCTTGGGCCCGTGTGGCCGCCTCTTGGGCCGTATTGGGCCATCGTGGGGCCATTTTGGCAGCCTCGCGGGCTGTGTTGGGGCGGTCTTTGGAACGCCAGAAAGCCGAAAAGGCAAGAAGGTTGAACAAATACAGAAACCTTAAGGATATGGATGATGATGACGATGATGATGATGATGATGATGACGATGGCGATTATGATGGCGATGGCGATGATTGTCTGTCTTGCGACGATGCTTATCGTGATGGTGGTGGTTGTGATGCTGAGGATGGTGGTGATGATGATTATGCTGCTACTGATGGTGATTGGATTAGGATGCTGATGCTTCTGCTGGTGCCGATGCTCACGACGATAGAGCTGTTACGTTTGATGATGATGGTGATGACGAATATGTTGATGATGATGCTGAGTATGGTGATGATGAATATGATGGTGATGCTGCTGTTGATGATGATGATGATGATCAGGATGATGACCATGGTGCTGATGATGATGAGTCTGATGATGGTGAGCATGATCATGATGTAAACTAAGGTCAGGATGATACTGATGATGATGATGATGATGACGATGACGATGATGATGATGATGGTCGTGATGGTGACGCTGATGGGGATGGCGATCGCGATGTTGTAGGTGATGCTGAGATGAGAATGATGAGAATGATGATTACAGCGATGACGATAACGATGATGCTGATGATGTTGATGATGACCATGATGATGATGATGATGATGATGATGATGATGATGATGATGATGATGATGATGATGATGATAGCCATAATGATGCTGCTTCTGCTGCTGATGATGATGCTGATGATGATGATGATGACGATGCTGGTGCTGCTGCTGATGATGAGGCTGACGCTGCTGCTGATGATGATGATGATGATGATGATGATGATAATGATCGTAGTAGTGACGACGATGACGATAATGAAGGTGGATGAGAAGGCGGAGGCGAAGGAGGAGGGGCCGATGGAGGGTGAGGAGGGATGCAACGAGCAAGGGAGCAAGGGCACGGAGAGGGGTGGCCGTCCTCTCGAGCATTATCGGCACAGGCGATGGCGCCAAGAAGAGTCACCATGGTGGTGCACGCGTCGAACCCCGTGCAGGTGCAGAAGGCCCGCTGGCCGCCGGGGCGATGCCAGCGTGACGATCCTCTTCGTCCTCCTCGCCCCCCTCAGACCTGGGCGTCTTGACAAAAATACGACTGGCGTTGCCCCGTTTTGGGTTTCGAGACCACGATGGATCGATCTGGCTCGGGAGAGGATGCGTTCCGTTGTGGTCGAGGGATTCGGTTGCATGTTTCAAGACGAGGTATGCTGCACGAAGTCGGATCTCGGGGATTTCGGCATCCCATCTCTTGGCTTTGTCCCGTCCCCTTCCTTCTCCTCTCCTCCGTCCCTTGGTCCATCCATCCCCTCCCCGTCCACCCCTCGTCTTTCCCATCTCTTTTCCCTGACGTCCTCATCCTCGGCGTCGTCCTCGTCGTCGTGCTCCTCGCTTGTGTTCCACAACGTCGGCTCGGGCATATTTCGGCCTTAGAGGCCATGCCTCTCTGCTGGAGCATCGGCTGCAAAGCCGTGGCTCTCGCCACCAGCTACCCAGCCGATAGATTCCGCCACCTCCTCGCCGCTTCCCGCCTCCTCGTGCCCCCCATACCCCATGCTCCTCCTCCTCCTTCTCCTCCTCGGCCTCCTCCTCCTGCTCCCTCTCCTCCTCCTCCCTCCTCCTCCTCCGCCTCCTCCTCCTTCTCCATCGTCCTCCTCCATCGTCCTCCTTCCTCCTGCTCCCTCTTCCTCTCTCTTCCTGCTCGTGCCAGTTTGCGATCATCCGCTGCTCCTGCGCGCTGACCCGCGTCGCGATGCCGATGCCTCAAGGACTTTGTGTCGGCGGCAGGGCCCGCGGTCCCGCACGCCTTCTCGCGTCGAGCCGCCACGAAGGCGCTCCGGGGGCAGCCTGGTGGTCTTTTGCACGTCTGGCGGCGCAGCGGTTTGTGCAGCCACGCAAGTTGCCGGGTGTTGCCAGAAGTGCCCCTGGCCAAGATGCCCCCAGCTTTTCGCTCCATCTCAAAGCCCCTGGGGTCCTCTGGGCCTCGTGAGGGGTGCCCTGGAGGCCGCCTGGGCCACCCCGAGAATCCTGGGGGTTCCTTGGGCCAGGGACACTTCTGGCAACACCCGAAGACTTGGCGCTGCTGGTCTGGGCTCCCGCGGCTGCGCGCAGCGCCCAGATTCGCGATCCACAAGCGTCCTTGTTTGGACGCTGGCTGGCGGCAGTGGCAGCTATCGTGCGTCCGCAGCTTTCCAGGTCTCCTAGAGGGGGTCGGAGTAGGTGGGGTCGGAGGATGCCGCCGCATCGCTGATGCATCGCCGATGCTGCTCGATGTGGAGCCCGATTTCGTTCACGTCGACGTCACCGATGCATCGCCGACGTCGACGCCTCATCGCTGGTGCATCGCCGATGCATCGCCGATGTATTGGCGATGCGACGCGGTCCTCCGACCCCATCTACTACGACCCCATCGAGGAGCCCTCTAAGATTGCAGCCAGCGCGCCCAGTAAGGACGCGCGCCTGCATCTAGGTTGCTGTTGTGTTCTTGCCTCTGCGGCCCGTCCTCTGCCGTTATCATTGCCCCCCCCCGCCGAAACAATCCCAAGTGCGGCCTCCAAGGGTTTCACGACGTCTTTACCCCTCCAAGGGTCTTGCGTCTCTTACCACCCAACTTCACTGCACGTTTCGATGCATGCACGCCTGTCCCCGTCGCGAGGCTGCTGCTCCGAGGACAGCCTGGCGACAAGGTCGGCGGTCCTCCACAGTCTCGCGTCTACCCGAACAAGCAAGGTCAGTCTCCTTTTCTGGGCGCTGGCTGGCGGCGGCGTCAACCATCGCGCATCCGCAGATCATGCGCGCTTGCCCCAGTCGCGAAGCAGTTGCCTCAAGGGCGCAACCCCTTGCGCGTTTTCACATAAAACCGGGACCAAGGTTCGTCCCTTTTTGGACGCTGGCTGGCGGCAGTGCCAGCTATCGCGTCACGCGGGACTCAGTTCGCGGGCCAGGCCAGCCGGCATGCGATCCCAGTCCGCGCGCATGCCGCGACGTTGCGCGGCCGCGCAGCCCCGCCGTCATGTCCAGCAGCAAAGCCGCAGAACGCGCGCTGCGCGGCCGCGCCCCCATGGCGACTCGCGTGCCGAAGCGCGGCACGCGCGCCTGCGCGACGCCGCGCCTCACCGCGCGGCGCAGCGCAGCGCGCATGCGCGCGACGCCGCGACGACAGGACACGTGCGCGCCTGCGCCAGGCGCGGCGCCGCCGCAAGCGCGCCGGCACCCAGGCCAGACCGCCAGCTTGCATTTTTGCGACGGCCTACCTGGTCTCGACACGCATGTGCACTGCTAGTGCACGGCCACATCCAGCAACCACACCTGCAACAACAACATTGCACGCCTGCGCACGGCACATGAAGCAGTTCGATCACAGCGGATACCACAACGACGACCACACCGCCGTCCACAGCGGGCGCAACAAAGGCGACGACCACACCTTTGACCGCGGCAGGCGCTGCTACAGTGGCGGCAGCGGCTCTGACCACGTCGATTTCAAACGGTGCGCACCACCGTTTGGGATTTCATGGGCCACGCGATCATTGGTGCCACCGCGCCATCGCTGGCGCTCCGGCTGCTGCGACGCCCTCACCGCCAGCTTCGCTAACATCAGCCAGAGCAGCTCGCCAAGGTGGATCTACGCTCTACGCGTCGATCTGGGACCCCGTGGGGGAAGCGCGGGCGAGGCGCAAGCCGGGCCCCGCTGACATGGCCGAAAAAAAGAGCCACGCTTTGTAGACGCCACGTTCGTCGCCACCACGCAGCACGCAACGAATCGACGCCGGTGCGATCGTCGCCACTGGGGTCTTCAGCTTCAACTCCAGACGAGTCTGAGGCAGCGCTCCTCCCAAGGATCATCGACCACGCGGTCGGGAGAATTGAAACAACGCGACTTTCATCAGAAATCCATCATCAGCAGGTAGCGCCAGCCCCGGCTCGCGCGGAAACCACTTGTTGGCTGACCTGCACCAGTGCAGAGTCTCTGAGACAAGCCAGTGCACCCCGCGCGCACGGCAATGCTCAGCCTGGACAGCCACGCGCGCAGAAGCACGCAAACACGCGCGCGGTTGTCCACGCACATACCCACACGCGAAAACGCTAGAACTATGCCATCACCGGGATGACACATCGGCACGCGTGGCGGCCCGGGCAGGCCCAGGCCAGAGATGCCCCCGTACCCCGAGTTTCCTTGGCCTCAGCTCAGTAAGGCCGAGCTCTGACCAGTACCAAGGCGTAGAGCTCCTCCTCCTCATCTTCATCATCATCATCATCATCATCATCATCATCATCATCATCATCATCATCATCATCAACATTATCATCCTCATCAACATCATCATGCTCATCATCATCATCATCATCATCATCATCATCATCATCATCATCATCATCATCTGCATCATCATCATCATCATCATCATCATCATCATCATCATCATCATCATCATCATCATCATCATCATCATAATCATCATCATCATCATCATCATCATCATCATCATCATCATCATCATCATCATCATCATCATCATCATCACCACCATCATCATCATCATCATCATCATCATCATCATCATCTGCATCATCTGAATCATCATCATCATAATCTTCGCCACAATCAATCAGCATCAGCATCATCATCATTATCGTCATCATCACCGCCATACGTATCATCATTCGCTATCCTTATCCGCATCCTCATCCTCATCATACTCATCATTTGCAGCAGCACCACACTTATCATCAGCATCCTCATTGTCATCACCATCATCAGCAGCATTATGTTCGCCATCTTCCTCAGACGCATCATCATAATCATATTCAGACTCGTCATTAGTACCGGCAACATCATCACCAGCATCATCGTCATCATCGCCATCATCATTGTCTTCAGCATCAGCATCATCATCATCATCATCATCATCATCATCGGCATGACCATCCTCGTCAGCATCATCATCACTATTACCGTCATCGTTGACATTCTTATCATTACCAACATCCGCATCAATCATTACCATTATTCGAATCATCATCACCATCACCATCATCATCATCATCATCATCATCATCATCATCACCATCACCATCAGCATCATCATTATCCTCATCAGAATCGTGATAGTCATCGTCATCACCATCATCATCATCATCATCAGCAGCATCATCCGCCTATTCTTCCTCCTCCCTCCTCCATCCTCTCCCCCTCCTCGTCGTCCTCCTCAACCTCCGATTTCCCCTCCTCCTTCCCCCTCCCTCTTGGGGTATAACGGCTTCCACATCCCCTTAATTCCAGCGGCGGCCCCCCTCTCGCCGCCAATTCGCGCCGTCATTCGAGCGGCCGCGCGGCCATGGCTCCCGCGCGCTCCGGCGAATTGCGCGCGCGCACGATGCCGAGCTACGCGCGCGCACCCGCGCGCGAGGCATCACTTGCGTGCGGCCCCCGTGCGCACTCAAACGAGCGCCTGGCAACCGCCGGTGCATGGATGCGGACCGAGTGCAGCGTTCGAAACGAAACGCAACTCAACAGTGACAGCATGCTGGGCAGAGTGCCCTGTCGTGCGCACAGGCGTTGGGCAGGGCCCCCTTTGGCTGGCTTGAGGGCGGTCGCTTCGATCATTCTTCGGACAGGCTTCCCAAGGCCATAAGTCAGGCCCTTTGCACGTGGGACGCGCGCGCCACTTTCTTGGAATGCCGAAGCGACGCGATCGGCTGCCAATCTGACCCGCCCAGGAAGGACGGCGAGTGGGCAGGGGGCAGCGGGGTAGCACACGCATTGTTCTGCACGATACGTTTGCGCCCGCGGGGAGGTCTGGGCCAAAGCCGCGCCGCAGGACGCGGCTTGCTCGGCCTCCTCGCCTACGCGCGGGGCGAGGGGTATCAAGCAGTGGCGAAGCGTCCTGGCTCGCCTATATGCCCACCAAATAATGTTCTAAGAATCGTGTGTGGTTTCCACGAGATGTTCTTAGAACGTGTCTGGCTGGGACTGTCTTGTTTTAACACATCGGGCTTATGTTCTAAGAACCTTGCTTTTGTTATTTGAACATGTTCGGGTTTTAAGAGCATGCCGTGGTAGGCCTATAGGAATGCCGGGACGGTCGGTCCCTGCTCAAAACCTCCTCGCCACCGCGCGGGGCGAGGGGCAGGGTCAGACCTTCGACGCGAAAGTGATCTGGACATGACGTGGTAGGATTGCGTTGTCTCTGACGTTCTACGCCGCGACCCCCCCAGTCGCGCGCGCCGACCAGCGTCTTCCCCGTGCCCCTCGACTGTGCGAGTGCGAACTCGGCTCCTGGAGAACCTGCGCGGCCCGCAGGTCCATCCAGCGCAATCGCCGCAGCTCTCGCGCAAAAGGCGCCCCCGCCACCTCCCTGCTGTGGCCTCGATACGTCCAGGCCCCCACTGCAGAACGGATTTCGCGGAAGAGGCTACCGCGCCTCGGCGCCGCGCGCGCGCGCCAGCGCGCGCCGCCCGCGCGCCCGCGGCCGCGCGCCCCCCCCCCCGGGCCCAGCGCTGCCTGTGCAGCCCGGCCCGGAGCGCCGGCACGCGCGCGCCCCAAGGCGTGCACGCGCAGCACCTTGGCGTCGCTCGGACGTGTGCACTTTTCCTCGGCGTGGACCATTGAGGAGCATTGTTGATCATTTGGCGAAAAATGCACGCACGAAATCGAAAAGTGCACGGGGAATGGACGTCCGAGCGATGGCGAGGCACGCGCCGAACCGGAAGTCCGCACGGACGACTTTGGTCTGGACTCCGGCCGGGAGGACAAGGCGGCCAACAGGTTCGGGGGCCCCAAAACTGTGCGGTGACCACACCGTGCGGTGAGTCGGTGGGGATTCGAGGTCACCGCACGGTTTTGGGACTCGGGTCGTTTTCCGAGGACGTCTCGGGCGACAGGGGTCTCGAGGGTCCCAGAACCGTGCGTTGACGGACCGTGCGGTGAGGTCTCTCGGGGTTCCGAGGTCACCGCACGGTCTGTGCATGCTTCTGCTCTCGGGGCGACCGAAGTGGGCACGGAAAGAGTGGGCACGATGCCCAACAGCAGTTCCTGCTCATTTTGGATAGGACTCGCTGTCCGCGCCGTCGCGGACGTTGTTATTTGCAGACTACAAGCCGCCTGCCCAACAGCGGCCGCTGTCGGTGTTGGACCAGATTTTTTTGTTTGGCGTTGTACCCATTTTTTCCGTGCCCATTTCGGGCGTCCAACCAAATGCTCGGGCGCATCCCGACCGTCTCGACCAGGACCTTGGGGCGCTGCTCGGGCGACCTTCGGTGACCGGCACAGCGGCCGCGGCCAACGAGGCCACTTCGCGCAGCTAAGGAGCTGCCCGACTTCTGGGCCTCTTCCGCTTTCCCGCAGCCTTCTCGCTGGGGTAGTTCCAGCCACGCGCAGAGGGGGGTGGGGGGAGGGGGGAGGGCTTCTTAGCAGCGCCCCTGCTTCTTAGAAGGACAGGCCGTCTCTATAGATGTAAGGCCGGCGCCTTCTAAGAAGCAGCGTCCGTCTAAGAAGCCCCCGCCCCTCCCTCCACCCCCCTTGTGCGCACCGCCAATAGTTTCAGGAGGGAAAAAACACACAGACACAATTAATCGTCGACTCGCCAGAAAATATGGGAAAATATGGGAAGTGGGGGGGGGAAGACAGAACCCAGAAAACATATGAAACTGTAGGGAATATTTTTATTTGTGTGTATCTATTTGTGTGTCCTGGGGTCCCTTCACAGTTTCAGGGCGCAGGCACTTCCCCCGCGCGGCGGCCTGGGAAGACGCCGCGAGGCTCTCTCCCTCTGCAGGCACCGCCGCGCGCCGCGCCGCGCTGCTACTCCGTGGGCGGCCGCCGGCCGCCGCGTGGCCGCCGCCCCCCCCCTCGGCGCGGCTGGGCGGCTGCCTGCGCGCGCTCCGCTCGGGCCTCCTCCTCCTCCTCCTCCTCCTCCTCCCTCCTCCTCCTCCTCCTCCTCCTCCTCCTCCTCCTCCTCCTCCTCCTCCTCCTCCTCCTCCCTCCCTCCCCCTCCTCCCCCTCCCCCTCCCCCTCCCCCTCCCCCCCCCCCCCCCCTCCTCCCCCTCCCTCCGCCTTCTTCCCTCCTTCTTCCCTCCTCCCTCCTCCCTCCTCGTCCTCCACGAAATCTGCTGCATGCAGCGGGCTTCGGCCCCACCAAGGGGCCCATTCCTCAATACGTAAGCCGCCTCTGGCGCCGGGAGGCGCCGGGAAAAGCAGCTGCGCGAGCTGAGTCTCACCCCCCCCTTTGCTATCTCCCCTCTCGCCCGGCCCGGTCCACGGCCCAGACGGCCCCGACGGATAGGAACCACGTCGGCTTCTACGCTGACGACGCGGACACCTCCAGCATTTGCACGGGCACGTCCAGCAGGCTCAACCTCGCGATCTTGAACAACCTTCTGCTGAACTTCAAAGGGTCTCTACTTATTCTGGCGCAGCGGCGATGCGTCGCAGCCACTGAAAATGTGCGCACCGCCGCACCTACTCAGGCGCACCATGTCTGAGGCGGAAAGGGGCCCCATCTCTGCGACAGATGTGGCGTCAGCACAACAAATATTGGGCCTGGACTTTCCCTGGGGAGGTCAGTGCGTTCACCGCGTGGGCGCTCATCGGCTCAGCGACAGTCCAGACCAGGAGACGTCGCGCTGGGGACGTGGCGCGGGTCTGCCTCCGCGTCGGCGCACAGACCGATCCATGGAACCTTGGGGCATCGGGAACGAGCGCGTGCGGACGGAAGTGTACCGCGACGCGTTCGTGGCCAGTCGGAGCGTTGAGGTCACTTCGGTCACTTCCATCGCGGACGCCGCGGCCTGGAGAACACCGACACCACGTCCACGACGCAGAGCTACAGCGGCATGCAGTTCCAATATCAGTTGTCGCAAATACTGGCGCCTACAAGTTTGGATGCATTTTCATTGTACCGCTGAGAGGCCCATTCCAGGTCCGTGTCTGACAACGGAGGCCATCACCGCAGTGCAACAGTTCTGCCAGCAAGC
This sequence comes from Prorocentrum cordatum, assembly GCA_963575745.1. Classification (NCBI taxonomy): domain Eukaryota; class Dinophyceae; order Prorocentrales; family Prorocentraceae; genus Prorocentrum; species Prorocentrum cordatum. The sequence goes on along the minus strand of CAUYUJ010020141.1, from coordinate 124,673 downwards.
ACAATTTCCTAGACCTCGCGCCGCTCACTCGCGTCGCACATGCAGGCGGCGATGCGTCTTGGCAGCGCCGCCGACGAGGATTCTTTCGTAGTGAAGGAGGGGGCCTCCTTACGGTCATCGTCGTGAGGCTCGATTCGGAGATCTCCGAGACCGCCGAGGATGGGTCTGGCATGTCAGTTCAGCTCCAACGCGCGGCATTGCCCAGCCCTGGAGGTCAATCTACACTCACGTTTCATTCGTCGCCCCCGCGTCAGCCTCTGGAGTGGGAACCTGCTGGGCGACACCAGCCAGGCAGTGTAGCCAACCATCGGGGGCGGCGAACGGGGCGCGGCTCCGCGTTGCCTGGCGCGCGCCAGCGCGTTGCGCATGATGTAGCATGGCAGCACCCTCGCCGGGGGGGGGGGGGGGGGGCACGCCAGCGCGGAGACGCGCGCGGCAGTGCTCGCCGCAGAGCAACGACGGCGAGGGTGCTCTCAAAGTCGCCCAACACGTGACGTCAGCCGCCGGGCCCACCGTCATCAATTCGACAGAGCCACGCAGACATGCGCGGACGTCGTGTTTGAGCGCGTTTCCACCGTAAGCAGGGGCAGCTGGCTGGACGAGCTCCACCGCGCGGCTGCCAGCAACGCGGGCCCCGCCGAGCCTGCGACGCATCGTTCGTAAATGCTCGTGCCCCTATCCTGCCGCGGCGTCTTTTCCTGGACGCACCGTGGCTGCGCATGTGCGTCTTGACAGCCACCGCCACATGCCACATGCCATTTGGCCTGCACAGATGCGCCGTCTAGAAGACACATGGCGATTGAGCTCCAAGGAGCAACCACCATCGCGAAGCCGTTCCCCGCCACCAGCCGGCCACCTTCCCCGTCGACTGCAAGGGCCTCCTTGTCTTGCAGTAGATCGGCGCCGCGGGAACAACAACGCGAGCGTCTTCGTCGCGAAGCTCTGGCGGGCACAGGCGCGCGACAAGTGTTGCGTGCAAGTGCCCGGCTGTGGCACCTCTGCACCGTCTGCGCTACGTGGCGCCAACACGGTAGCGCGCCATCGCAGGGGTCCGTTTTGCAGTGCCGCCCGCGCTTTTTGACAGACGAGCCAGCGTGCGTCGCGGCGGCCTGGCGCGTAGGCCACGCTGTGCTGCCGACGCTGGGACCAGTGCGAACGGCCGAAGTAGGCGCCAGCGACGCGGCGCTGCTGCTGGCCCCAGACAGCACGCAACGCGTCGGTGGATTCCCCAGCCCAACACGCGGACCAGTCAACAGCCGCGCTTGGCAAGCGCTGGCAACGAGAGACACACAGCCGCAAACAGCTGGACGAGCTGCGTCTGCGAGCCTACGGAGCACGGCGCGCGGGTGCCCTCCAGCCACGCTGCCGCGCAAGCGATGCCACGGCCAGCTGCGCCCGCCGGCACCTACTCGCAAAAAGGTGCCGGAGACTAGCGGCTCCGCCAGCAGCGTGCAAGATGCAGAGCCAGGGAGCGCACCTGGCTGGCAGGCTCGACTGGCGCCGTGGCGTGAGCGCACGCAGGGCACGGGAGCAGTTCCCTGTTCCCGGCTGCCAGACAACGTCAGCAGGTCGACGCCGCATTGGGTAAGGAGTTTGTTCTCGGGCGTTCCCTGCTGCGGGGTGCTGTTACGAGCTAGCAACCCTGGCAACAGGCACGCATCACACGCATGCGCTGGCCACGGAAGAACACGCGTTGCTCTCGAGGCTTCATCGCGCCACCAATATGGCTGATGCTACTGAGTCATGGGCGACGTGCGCGGGACAGCCAGTTGTTGGCCGCGTCTGATCAACGCGGGCCAGAGGTTGTTTTATTGTTTTAGCGCACTCTTCCGGAACCAAAGCGTGTCATAGGAACACATTCCATTGCCCATAGGAACACGTGCGGCCGCCCGCTGTTATTCTGACTGAAGGTGCGCACCCGGATGGTACATTGGAGAAGGACGAGGACCGCCGCTATGCACCTGCCACTGCCGCCATGTCGTCTGCCTTTCACCCCTGTCACCCGCAATTCCATCGAAACCTCAATCACCAACAGACCGCAGCGGCGGTTGGCAAATGTCTCAGGTCGCGATATTGGTCTTGTTCGTGTTATGTATATTGGTCTTGTTCGTGTTCTGTGCTTATTAGTGTAAATGTTTGCCCTTCTGTGTTGTGCGCGTGTGCGTGCATCGAGGATGTCGCCACACACGCACACACACACGCGACACACACGCGCGCAAACACAGTTTGACGAGGGCGAAGAGGCATGGACGTGCGCCGAATTTCTGCTTCTGGTGATTTCCCACCAGGAACAACAATTCAGTATCCCGGTCGCGCCGGCCCATCCGTTGTCGAATGGACGCGCCGTCAGCCGGGCCAAACGAAGAGGGGGATAAGGAAAGGGGGGGTCGCGAAGTCTGCTGCATGTAGTTTGGTTCGGTCCCGCCGCTGGTCCCATTCCTCGCTACATTGGCGCCTCCTGGCGCCAGGAGGCACAGGAAAACCAGCTATGTATCCTACCCTTCCGTTCCCCCCGATTCAGCCAGAGGTCCCACGCAGTATTCCGTGACACGGGGCTTTGATCGATTATCGTGCGAATTTCCAGCCCGATTCCCGACCGCAACCCAGACATAGCAACAACACCTTGAGTCACATCGTTTGCATTCCAGCATGTTTCGAACTCGTCTTAATCATGTTAACATGACAAACGAAACGCATCCCCCTCAACGGTGAAGTCCTATTGTCGATTCGCTATGCGGGCGATTTCGTTGCCCCTTTGGGGTTTTTGCGGCCTTGTTTGGGGCGTTGCAGCTGCTCTGGCACGTTCCACCCTGAATATCTGCGCCGTTGATTTCGTTTGTGGGCCATCCTGTGGCCGCCCTGGGGGGCATTTTGGGGCCCTGTTGCGGCCTTCTTGCGAGTCAGGCAGACTACTGGCCCAGAGCGACAACCTCGTTCCGCGCATACAGACCACAGAACCATCGGGCCACCGTGCCCTGAAGGGTGGTGACTCCAGGAAACGGGGCCCACTTACAGGGTCAGACGCCCCAGAACCACGCATGTGACCTCAAGTTCTCCTTCGTCTCCTCCTCATCCCCCACCCCCCAGGGGACACCGTCTCCGCACCCTCCAGCTCCCTCCCTCCCCCTCCCCCTCTCCCCCTTCATCCCCCCATCTCCCTCCCTCCCTCCTCCCTTTTCTCTCCCGCCTTCTCTTACCCCTCCCCCTCACCGGTGTTGCGCGAGTCTTTCGCTCCCGTTATTTCAGATTAGCAGTGCCATGTTGCGTATTGTGCTCCTTCTCGTGCCCATGTTGTGTCGCCTCCCTCGCCTCCCTCCTGTCTTTCTTGCCTCCTGCGGTCGAGTGCGTGCCATTTCCGTTTTTCCGTTTCCCACCGAGCAGTTGGCGTCCGTCTTTCGTTGGTTTGTTTTGATGTGCAGTGCTTACCGCTCCGCGAAAGTGTCCAGGGCTCCCATGGGAGATCGGGTTCCCTTTGCCTTCCGAGCTCGCATCGTGCGACAGCTTCGCAAGAAGCCTTTTCTGGATCACTTTGTTCATTAGCTAATTGGTGCTTCGTTCTTCTGTCCCCCCCTGGTCATGGTCGCTGCGCCTATTCGTCTCGTCTTTCAGGGTGTGGTTTGTCGTTAGCCCACTGGGGATGGCGCCCCCCACAGTCGTGCAACAAGGTCCTCTCTCGTTCTGACCTCTGTCTGCTATCTCTTGTGGACGTGTTACATCTCCTGCCCATGTTGCGTCTTGCACTCCTCATTCTCATCATCCTCGTCGTCGTCGTCCTCTTCCTCGTCTACTCACTTTGATTGCGTTCATGCCTGAAAGCATCGCTCGTCGCTACGATCCACCTGGCAGTTCTCGCAAACCGATTCTCACCGAACGCATTGCTGATATAGCGCCCGTCCAAGGTGACGTCCACCTGGGACACGCTTGCTCGCGCTGCATTTGGGGTAGCCTCGTCAAAGGCCTGCCAGCTCCGTTGCCTTGACTTCAGAGAAGCCTGCACGCAGAGTGCGTTGAGCAAAGAGCACGTGCTGCAGGGCCATGGGACGGTGAGCGCAAGGCCCAGGCAGGATAGGGTAGGAGGGATACGGAACGAGGAGCAGGACATTGCCAGCTGCCGGGTCGATTAGGCCCTCCTCTCAGCAGGCGCGGCCTCGCCCACGCTCTCGAGCTCTCATGTCCACATCGAATGCCCCTGCGAAGCTCTCACACGGTCGTGGGCGGACAAGTGTTGCTTCCTGCCAGGTTCCTGCGAGCCAGAGGCAGTTCCTGGGTCGCCCGCGAGGGCGCGAAGATAGCCGCGGCTCGCGCGGCGCGGCCTGGGCCAGCTAGTTGCCTCTCTCCATGGCGCAAGGATACCAGAGCGCACATCGCACGGCGCGACGCGCGATGTCAGATAACCAAACGGTATTCCAGGTGGCATCCACGTCCAAGGTTTGCGATGTGTTGGTTTGTTTGCATGTTGAGTCTTCATGTCTTCGTGAGAAGAATAGTATGGCTGGCCCCCCTTCTGGTGCCCACTGTGTTTGCCATTGAAGTGCCCTTCCCGATGGTCGCACCCTGTTTTCTATCAGAAGAAGTCTTGCGCCTCAGACGCTGTTGATGGCCCTCAGTTTGCAAACACAACGGCCCCTTTGCTTAGAATGTGTGCAATATCTCGCTCTCGCGCGGGACTCCCTCACACTTGATTCTGGAGTCGCGCCCTCGCGCGGCACGTCCTCGCAGTGTATGAAGACGCCGCGCCCTCGACGCTCAGAGATCAAGCTCTCGCTCCAGACTTTTCCTCACGACTGATTTTGCAGCGCGCTGTCGCTCGAGACTTCCCCGCGGCTCATGAGGACGGACGCTTCACCGGCCCGCCCGCTAGGGTCCGCCCGCCCGACGCGCCCCCGTCTGGTTCTGCCGCCTGTGTGCTCCTGCTCCTGGAACCCCCTCCTGCAGAGCTCTCCTGGGCTCCGTCGTTGTCCCTCTCCCCTTTTGTCCCTTCCTGCCTCCCTCCCCTCCTCCCTCCCTCCCTTCTTTTCCACCTCCTCCTCGCCTCCTCACTTTTCATACGTCTCGCACTGCAGGAATCCAGACACCTCAGATCCCAGAGGCCATGGCCTCACCCACCTGGTCTGCTCTAGGCCCGGACGCTGTCCTCAACGGTGGTCGCATCGCATCGCATCGCATCCCGTCCCCTGTTTCAGGGTTTGCGCCCACTACACGTAGCAGGTAAGGAAGATGTATCCCCAAGGGGGGCACGATGGAAGACGGAGAGGGCGGGTATCGAGGGTTCGGGGTGTGCCTGTTGAGTGGCACGTACGCAGATAAAGGCGAACAGTCTTGACAGTATGGAATTCTCATGTCTACAGAAAAAGTATGTATTGTCGATCCCCCCTTCGCAGTGCCCATTGTGTTGTTTCAGCTCAGTTGCCTAATCTGGGACTCGCAGCCTGTATTTCTTGGCATGGGATAGGCTTGAGCCTCAGATTGTTTTGCTGGCGCCTGATTTACAAGAGCAACAACAAGAACACTCATTATACCCGAATGCTCCATGATGCTGTATGCACCATGCATCCATCATGACAGTTCCCACTCATGGGGGATTTGTTATTGCAAGCGGGTGTATGATATTTCATCTCTCTCTCTGATTTCCCGCCCGAAGAGGTCTTGACAACACCTCCTCCGAGGCACTGCAACATCTCCAGCCTGGATGGCACATTTCTTTCGCAATGCACTTGCCCAGGTCTGCTTACCTCTGGGAAGGGCCTCGCAACCTCTGGAAGAGCCCCGTGGGGAACCCCCAGAGCCTCGACCCCTTCCCAGGGGTCGTTTTTGCGTCGGCAGCTTCCCGATGCCACCAGGCGCGTCGTCGTCGTCGCCGCCGCCGCCACCGCCGCCGCCGCCGTCGTCGTCGTCCTCTTCCTCCTCCTTCTCCTCCTCCTCCTCCGCCTCCCTGTTTTTTTCCCACACACGCAAACCAAAAACTGGTCCTACGTGTCTCCAGGAGTTCAGGAGGCACCCGGCGGCCTCCAGGCCATGGCGACGGCGGCGGCGGTGGCGGCGACGACGACAGCATTACGCCGCGCCCCAAGGCACGAGCCAGAACGAGGTCGCGCGGAGCAGGCGCGAGAACGCGAAAGCGCATTCGGGGTGTTCGACAATAGTTATAATACTAATAATGCTACTAGTGATTCCGCAATCAAGGTTCAACAGGGACCCACAAGCCTCGCGGCCTCCTCGGAGTCGCGAGTAAAGCGGAGGAAGTGTCCAGCGGGAGCGACTATGTTTGCAAGGTGTCTTGATGCGGGAGCGTTGGTCCAGAGGTACAAGGCGGGCAAGCGTCGAACAGGGGCGCCGATGTTGTCAGAAAGACGGTTTCTGGGGGCACGCGAGAACCCCGGCCCCGAGTGAGAAGGCGGGAACGATCGAGCCCGAGCCTTGTTGTCGTTTGGGGGGTGGTTTTGGCGGAACGCCGGAAACGTCTGAGCGCGAGCCTATTGGTTAGAGAAAACGCAGCTGGCGCTCACGCGAGAGCGCGAAAGCGGATTCACGGCACCCAGCAGTAATATTTGTTTGATCATGAAGGTTGAATCAAATTTAGATGGGTTGTTTTCATCTGCTCGCGCGCCACTTACCAGGTGCATCCCGAACCCTCGATATTCGTCCTCTCGCATTTTCCATCGCGCCCTTCTTGGGAGCTGATTCGTCGGCTTACGCCACGCCGCCGACCTTTTGGGGCGGCAGCAATCGCCCCCCGCGTGACTTGTCCGGACAGCCTGTGAGGCCCCTTTTGGACACGTTCTGGTGCCCTCTTAGGATCGTGTTGCCGTTCCCCCGGGCCGTTGCTACGGTTTCCAGGGCCTTCGTGGGGCGCCCGGAGGCCGTCGTGGTGCCTTGTGGGGGGCATCTCGGGGTGCCAGAGGTCGATATTGGAGGTTCGTTGGGCAGTTCCGGGCCCCGTGGAAGCCCAAGAAGCGAATATGTTGAAAATGCACGTTTTCCCAAGGTCATGGGGCGGTTTTTTGCTTCTGGAGGCTTTCTTGGAGCGCTTCGTGGTCGCGTGCGCAAGCGTCTTGGACGCCCATGGAGCCGTCTGGAAGGAATCTTGGGCGGTTTCGGACCGAATCGTCCCCCGCGCGGGCCGCCCAGACAGCCTCTGGGGGCCCTCTTGCCCCGTTTTGGGGCCCTTTTGGGACCGCCCTGTGGCTTTCCTCGTGGATCGCACGGAAGCCGTCTTGGAGCCTTTTTGGAGAACTATTGGGCTGGCGAGGGTCGCTTTTGGAGGCTTCTTGGGCCGTTTTGCGTCGCGTGGACGCCGAATGGGCGAATATGCTGAAAACGCACGTTTCCCGATGGAAATGTGACGATTTCTGTTTCTGGAGGGCTTCTTCGGGGCGCCTCGCAATATTGTTTCAAACGTCTTAGGGACTCATGATGCCGTGCATGGGCAATCTATGGCTTTTTGGGGCGATCTTTCGTCGATTCGCAGCTCTGGGGGGTGCTCGACGCTACCCCGCTGGACGACGCGGGCACGGTGCCAGACGGGTTCACGCTGAGAGCTTACCTCTTCCGCGACTACCCCAGCGCCGACGCCCTGAAAGAGGCGATGAGGGACGGCCGAGCAATGGTTCGCGCCGAGCTTGGCCGCTATGCGCCCGAGGTGTCGACGGTGTTGAGCCCCGCCTGTGAGCGAGCGCCGCCGGAGACCTTCGCGCCGGAGCTCTTGGTGATGCGTCGGGTGCCTCGAGAGGTGGAGGCCGAAGCAGTGGGCGATGATTATGTCTGGGTGCTGACGGAGCCTTCCGATCGTCATGCCATCGGAACAGAGATCGAGGCTTGGGCGAGGGTGCTCCAGGCGCCGGGCGGCATTGCCGGGCTTGTGGTGCTAGATGATGATTGGCGGCGCGTCGAACGCATGGCGCCCCAGGCAGTCCCCGGCTTCGCGAAGCACCGCCGTAGTGAGCTGAAGGACAGCCTTGGGGCCGTCACGGGGGAGCTGGGCGTGGGCGAGTCCGACCTCCGCGACGGGCTCGGGCGGGCTCGGGCGGGTTATCCCAGAGGCCGTCGGGGGAACGGGCACTCCCCCAGCGGCCCCCGCTGCTCACGGGGCTGCCGAGACGGGCGACCTGCGGACCCTGGTGATCGACTACGACGGCCAGGGCGGGCGCTACAAAGCGCGCAAGCAGGCGACGCAGGAGAGCAGCAGTGAGACGCACGAGACGCTGCAGACAGGAGGAGATCCCCGCCCTTGGCTTCTGGAGTGGCTGCGAGAGAAAGGGGTCGCCTCGACGGACAGGGCCGCGCATGAGCTGCGCACCCTCGTGGAGCCCCTCTGGCTGGCCGGCGCCACTGACCAGGTCGACGTCGGCAAGCTGCTCTGTGTCGATCGAGGCATGGCGGGCATTGTGGCGGCTTGCGTCAATCCATCCAAGCCGACCTAGATAGAACCTGGCCCGCTACTGCGCAAACCAGATGTCCGCTGGGGGCGCGGTCGGCCCCGCGATGCGCAGCTTCGTGTTCCTGCGAGCCAAGGGGGGCCGCGAGGCCGGCGCCGGCGGGTTGCGGGGGCCCCCGGCCGTGTCGGGCGCCGGCGGCCCAGCTGTCGGCGGCGCTGGCGGCGGCGCAGGTCGCGGTGGAGGGGGGCGCGGCGGGGGCGGGCGCAGGCGCGGCGACAGCGGCCGCGGAGCAGGCGCCCCCCCCCCCCCCGCCTCAGGATGAGCAGGGGGTGGCCGAGGGTAGCCCCGAGCTCGGCCGAGCTCTAGGGCCCCCTCAGGCCGCGTGGCGGCCAGTCGAGGGCCACGGGATCTCTCCCCAGCGCCGTTGCTGGACGTGCCGTCCTCCTTGGCGAGTGCTTCAGCAAGCGCCGCGCGTGCCAGGCGCAGGGGGGCAGTTGAAGATCAACGTGGCAAATGCGGCGATCAGTGCACTTAGTTGGCTGGCAGGGCATCGGGCGGGCGAGAGGCCCCTTCCCATGGATGATGCCCAGCGGCTACTACATGAGCGAGTTCGAGGATTGGCATCGGGGGGTGCCCGGACTCAGCTCCCACAGCGACTGCAGCCTTCAAGCGGATGCTGCGCGGCCACTCACCGCATGAGGCGGGAGTGACCGCCAGTCGCGTCGCGCCCTTCAAGCTCGACCGCGTTTCGTTGCCAAAGTCCGTTCGGAGCTGCCCCGTGCGGAGGTGAGGTGGCGCCGCAGGAGCTCGCTGAGTACTTGTTGGATTATCAGAAGCGCATGCTGAGGCAGGGGGGCGTCTTGCCTAAGATCGAGCCTCACTTGGGCCCCAAATTCAAGTTCCATCAGAAAGATTACCAGCGTCTAGTTCGGAAGCTTTTCGACGTCGGCATGGCGGATTGGACCGCGACGCCGAAGTGTCAGATAGGTTTATGTTGTTCTCAAGAGCGATGGCAAGTCGCTTGGACTGATCGTCGACGCTCGTCGCACGAGTGAGGTGTTTGGCGACCCGCCCGGAGTGGATTCGCCGATGGCGGAGGGCTTCAGCCGTGGCGAGGTGGTGCTGCCAGCCAGGATGACGCCGCAGAGCCCAGAGTCCGTCGAGTACCCTCGCCAGTTTATCCCGCGGGGGCTGTGCTGCCGATGGGATTGACATGGATTCTCTGGATTGCGCAGCGCATAAACGAGTTCCAGATTGCGCGGGGTGCCTCCGCCCCTCTGGGCGCCCCGCTCCATGACAGGGGCGCGCCTCTGAGGGCGCTGCCATCGGAGGCGGCCACAGGCCATGCACAGCGCTACGCGCATGTTGACAACACCGGGATCTTGCACACCAATCGCTTCGATGTCGGCAGGCCATCTCTGACATGCAACGTCACTTCGCCTGTCTGGGGCTGGAGCTGCACGAGTCCTCGGTGACCGACGAGGCGTCCAAGACCCTGGGCGTGGAGGTGATGGGCGACGGCCTACGGTCGCGGGTGACTTCTCAGTGGTGGTGGTTGATCCGCCGCGCCATCGAGGCTCTGCTCCGACGCCCCAAGTGTTCCGGCTGGGCTCTGGAGGGGGTGGTCGGCCACTGCATCTTTGCGGCGCTGGCCAACCGAGGATGCCTCTCGGCGTGGCACGCTGTGCGCGCCTTCATGCACAAGTATCCCGACGGCGCCAGCTATCTCTGGGGCGAGAGCCTGAAGGAGCTCCGCGCGCTCAAGGGACTTATTCTGTTCCTGGAGAGCGACTGGGCGCGGCCGTGGAACCCGATGGTCTTGGAGACTGATAGCTCCGTCGAGGGGATGGGCGTCGCCAAGGCCATGTGGGGCCCGGAGGACGCGGCCGCCGTGGGCCGGGTGCTGGGGCGCTCACGTTTCCGGCGCTCTGGCGGCTGCGGCGCCCGCGAGTCCGCCCTGGGGGCCGCCGATGTCCGGCGCGACGCCTCGGGCAAGTGGCGAGTGGCCGACGCAGCCGCAGACCCGAGAGTCGACGGTGATTGGATGTTGGACTCTAGTTTTGCCGAAGTGCCCGCCAGGCTTCTGTCGTCGAGCTCCCGGCGCACTTGCTACGTTCGTAGATGGCTGCTCGGCGAAAACATTGTTTTGAAGGAATCACGGGCACTACTCGTTGCCGTCAGGCGTCTGGCTGCCTTCCAGGGAGCTCACGATCTGAGGCAGTTGATTCGAGGTGATAATATGTCAGTCGTCCTTGCTGTCAGTCGAAGCAGGTTCCACGATTTTAGGCTGCTCGTTATAATCAGACGTGTCCAGGCCTACTGTCTAGTAGCATACGGCTCCTGGTCCGCTAGATCCCTTTGGAATTCAATTGTTCTGACCCAGGGTCCCGAATTTGTGGCGGCCCCGACTCAAACAACCTTTCAGCAGACGAGCTAGACGCTAGGTTTCGCCACATTTGGGAACGGAGATGAAAGACAATGAGAGGCCCTCCCCCTTCTATTTTCCCGACAGTGATGTTTTAACCGAGCATGCTCCTGTCCAGCCAGCGCCCCCGGACTTCCCCTGTTCCCGGCGGTGGCGGCCCCTCCGTCGCCGTCTTGGCTCAAGTCATTCGGCCCGATGATGACCAGCCAGGGGGCCCGCTCCAATCGCATTCAGCCCGGCCCCAGGTCAGAGGCACGCCCGAGCCGCGAGGCGACTCATGGGAGCCTGCTCTCGCGCCTGGCCCCGCCGTCCGCGCGGATGGCGAGGCTGGAGCTCAGCCCGCCAGCGGCGCGACCATCCGCTGCAAGACGCAAGCGGATGCAGGTAGACGCGGGCGGCTGCAACGAAGTCGACGACCGCGGCAGCGCCGCGAACGATCCACGCGGAGGCGGGCGCGCTGCTCCGGAGCGAGAGGCGGCACCCAAGAAGAGGGCCAGCCAGCGTCGGTCAAAGTTCCTCTCCGAGCCGGTGACCAGGGCCATGGGCGGCGGCCTCGACCTCCTCGAGGCCAGCAGCGCGACGAAGCCGGTGCGAGAACGATGCGAGAAGGAGGGGGAGGAGTCCGCCGACTACTGCGACCGCCCCCCAGCCTTCTCGCTGAAGTCGGCCGGCCAGGTGGACAAGGCGCTGTCCCAGTATTTCAACGATCGGTTCTTCCAAGGGCACGAGGCATGGCGCCTTGATGTGACCTGGGGGCTGCTGGTGCGCGTGTTCCTCTTGCTCTCCCTCAGCACCTACTGTCGCCCCGGGGAGCTCGTGGGGCTGCGAAGGCGGGGGGGCCATCCCGCCGACGTCCGGGGCCTCCGGGAGTTGGAGCATCCTCTTCTTTCCCGACTACCGTGTCGAGAGATCGCAGGCGGGCCTGGTGGACGCGCGCATTGCCCTGGACAGCCAGTGGGCTCATTGCCTGACTCCGCTCTGGCCACTGCTGGCCAAGGCGATCCCGACGGTCTCGCGCTCGCTGTCGAGTGCCCTGCCTGCATGCGCGCCTTCCAGAACTGCGCGAAGGAGCTGGGCATAAACGACAGGATCATTCCTCACCAGACGCGCCGCAGCAAGCCGTCCATAGATCTGTCGAGGGGGTGGCGCTCAGCGGACGAGGTCCACCGCCGTGGACAGTGGAGACAGGCGAGATCGACGCCCCGCTACGAGGAGGGGGCCAGGCTGGGAGAGAGCTGGGCCAGGCCCCACTCAAGGCCTCAGGTCGTCTGCGAGCTGCGCGATAGACATTTCGCGGACATCGCGCGCCGACGCCCCCATCCAGTCAGTCTTGTTCGCTGGGCGCTGCTGGCAAGGAAAGGTCTTCGTCGATTGCTTCGCGGGGAGCGGCTCCATCAGCGCAGCGTGCCTGAGGCAGGGCTGCCCCGCCAGAGGCCTCAACTCTGCCAGAGGGGATGATGGGGATCTATGCCGCCGGTGCGTTCGCAAACAAATCCAGTCCCAGGTCTCGCGCGGCAACCTGCCATGATAGAGCATCCGATCAATTTACAAATTTGGCATGCGCCCGAACTCAGCAGCTTGGCTCAGAAGTTTAATTGCCTTTTTATAACTCTAGACCAATGTGGGCACGGTGCTAGGTGGAACAAGCGAACCAAGCTGCTCTTTTCAATGTGTTCCCCGAGGACCTCTCGAAGCTCTCGAGGCTCTGTCGCGGTTCCAAAGAGAGCTGCTCTTTTTCGGGGAGAGAACGCATTATCCTAGAATGTCTGGCCTCTCCGTATGTGAAATGGACAGTTGTCGCTGCCGCCTACCCCAAGCAATTCGTTGATTTAATGGCGCAGGCACTTTTAGCTCCCTCTAGGCTCGCGCGCGCTAGCCAGCCAGAGAAGTCGTTTTTCGAGCGCCCACCCACTGCCACCCTGTGAACCTTTTCGGGCTTGGGGTTGCCAAGTATTGCATCGTGTCACAGCTCTCGCATTGACGGACGATACGCAGTAGCAGAATTGCTCACCGCCGGGATAAAACACGCAGAACTGTTTGTGCTTGCGCGTGAAGGTCGAGAGTGGCTTATCCGTTTGTCGCTACAGAAAGACGCTCATAACTGTCTGTGCTTGCATTGAAGGTCGAGAGGCTTAGCCTATTGTCACTACAGTTTTTCTCCGTAACCCCTTTTTTTGTGCTCCCACCCGCTTGCAGCTCCGAGTCATCCCCAATTCGCCCAACCCATTTAATGCATCTGGGGTTGCCCAGTATTGCATCGTGTCACAGCTCTCGCATTGACGGGCGATACGCAGTAGCAGACTTGCTCACCGCCGGAATAAAACAAACAAAATTATATATATATATATATATATATATATATGTATCGGAGGTTGGGGGGTGAGATCGAAGTGGGACGGAGAGCCCCCCCTACCGGGAAATCGATTTCGGTTTCGTGTTCGTGCGTGCCGTGCGGGCGAGGCGAAGCTGCGTGGGCGGGCGAGAGAAAGTCCCCTGTGGCTGAGGCGCGGCCGGACCAAATGTCTCCCTTCCGGGCGGCCGGGGGCCCGCGGTGTCCCGCCGGTGTCCCGCTGGTGTCCCGTGTGGCTGAGGCGCGGCCGGACCAAATGACTCCCTTCCGGGCGGCCGGGGGCCCGCGGTGTCCCGCCAGTGTCCCGCGGTGCCCCGCGGTGTCCCGCGGTGTCCCGCGGTGTCCCGCCGGTGGTCCGCGGTGTCCCGCAAGGATGATGATGATGAAATGATGAAATGATGATGATGGTGATGATGATGATGATGGGATGGGATGATGATGATGATGATGCTGATGATGATGATGATGATGATGATGATGATGATGGTGTCCCGATGAAGATGATTATGATGTTGATGATGGTGTCGATGATGATGATAGTGACCCGATGATGAGGATGATGCTGCTCATGGTGATTATGTTGTTGATGCTGACGATGATGGTGTCCCGATGATGATGATGCTGCTGATGATGATGATTCCGATGCTGTTGGTGATGATGATGTTGATGGAAATGGTGTCCCGGCGATAATGATGTTGATGATGATGTTGATGATGAGCATGGTGTCCCGATGATGATGTTGATGATGATGGTGATGATGATGATGGTGATGCTGATGGTGTCCCGATGATGACAATAATGATAATGACGATGTTGATGATGATGATGTTGCTCATGATGATGATGCTGCCCCAATGGTGATGATGTTGTTGATGATGGTGATGTCGATGATGATGCTGCGATGATCATGATGATGATGGTGTCCCGAGGATGATGACGATGTTGATGATAATGTTGATGATGAGAACGATGGTGATCATGATGGTGTCCCGATTATGATGATGATTATGATGATGTTGCTGATGTTGATGACGATGACTGTGCCCCGATGATGATGATGTTGATGATGAGATGATGATGGTGATGGTGATGCTGATGATGCTGTCCCGATGATGATGCTGACGTTGATGATGATGTTTATGATGATGATGATGATGATGATGATGATGATGATGATGATGATGATGATGGCGGTGCCCTCATTATGATGACGATGTTGGTGATGATGTTGATGTTGATGATGTTGATGATGATGATGATGACGTTGATTGTGAGAGCGATTGTGATATCGATAGTAAGATCGATATTGAGACCGAATGTGAGACCGATTGTGTGATCGATCGCGAGATCGATTGTGAGATCAATTGTGAGATCGACCGAATGAGATAGATCGAGTGAGATCGATTGTGAGATCGATCGAGTGAGATCGATCGAGCGAGACCGATAGTGAGATCGATACTGAGATCGATAGTGAGACCGATCGAGTGAGACGTTGGTTCCCCCCCCCCGAACCTCCTTATCACCCTAAGGGTGGTCGTATAGGTATATATATATATATGTATATACATAAACAGATGTACATATATATATATATATAGAGAGAGAGAGAGAGATATCATCGTTCTTTATGCGTTAATCTTAGGAGAAGACAACAGGGCTTCGTTTCTTATTGATCGTTGCTCAGGTCAGGCCGATGACCGTATCTGTTGCCCCTTCCCCTGGGTGGCAAGGGCGCACAGAGCGGCCTCGCGGAGCGAGGCGGGGGGCGGGAGGCGCAGCGGCGGGGACGGGCAGGCCCGCGGAGCAGCGGCGGGAGGTGCTGCGTGCGCCCGGCCACCGTCTGCACTGCTGGGTCGGGCGGGTCCCTCTACAGGAGGAGCATCCAAACGCAGTCCGAGAATCTGGTCTGGGGGCCAGGTGCAAACTATTTGTGGCAAGTTGTGCATCTTTCTACGGTGTTTCATGCTTCTCGGGCCGAGCCAGAGGGGGGATAGGGAAAGAGGGGGGTACGTCCCTGAATTTTGACGGCCCCGTGTTCTTGGGATGTTTGCAGCGGGAGTTCGCGTCAAATTTCAGATCGGGTCCCGTCGTTTTTGTTCAGGCCCCGTCAGGCCAACCCGAGTCTATTGTCTCCGAGTCTTGCGTCTCCCCGGAGGACGGGCATCGTTGTATCCAGATCGGGCACGTCTCTCTGCAGGAGGAAAATTCAAACATAGTAAAACATTAGACTGGGAACGATTGTTCTACCATGTTTTGACTATGTTTGCGTTTTGTCGACTCACGGCTTATTTTTCGCCCAAGATCCGCCTGTAGGGGGACATGCCCGACCGAATTCTAATCTTCGAAAAACAAGCACCACAAATATACACTGCAGGCGCTCTGTGCGGATTTCCTGGATCCGCGCTGGGCCCCCCTCCGCGGCGCCTCTGACGACGCCCCTGGCGCGTTCCGCGTGCTAGGGGGGGGTCCAGCGCAGATCCGATGAATCCGCGCGGACCGCCACAAGTTCATGGTTATGCCGTTGTTCTTTCTTCTCAATATATTGCCAGCTCCTTCCTATTTCAAGAGTCGATTGGTCTTCCCTCTTCCTGCGTTTTCGCGGGGCGCCCGGGTGGAAACCCAACCCGCCCTCACAGCCCTCCTGCTTGATGTTTTGGCCCGTTTCTTTCGAACGATGGGAAGCCTACAATCTCGCCCTTGCGCGCCAGGGCAACAGCATCGGCACCTCCACCGCCGGCGTGAGGACGTTTCTGCTGCAGGAGCTCGTGCTTGCCTGCCGTAGCTGCGACGGGGGCGGCCCCGTTTTCAGCAAGCCTCCTCCTTCGATCCTGCTGCGGCACCGATGTTGGTTTCTGCACGCATCTGGTGCGTGCGCACACTTGCCTTATGTCGGGCCTGTCCCCCCACAGGTGGTTTTTCGACGAAAAAATAAAAAGATACCCCACACATGCCCCAAACAGGTCAAACAATTTTGAAACAAAATAGTTTCCAGAATATGTTTGGACTATGTTTTGACTATGTTTGGGTTTTTTCTTCTTCGTCGAAGATACCCCTGTAGGGGGACAGGCCCGACTTACCACTCGACCTGGGGGAAGAGGCTCGGGGGTGGACAGAACCCCCAACAGTGACACGTCGATTAGTGAATTGTCCGTTTTCGGTTCTCGAGAGGGCGCCGTGGCCGTTATTTTCCAGGCTTGCGCCCGCCAGGTTTGGGCCTCAGGTCGTTTTCACTAAACCACGTTTTGCTAAAGGGGGGTCTGTCCATCCCCGAGAGGCACAGGTGGCGCGAACGAAGGGGGGCGTCGGACAGGGGGCGCCGCGGAGGCGCCGAGGCGCGAGGCAGAGCCGCCGCCACCAGGGGGAGCCAGTGCTGCTCGCTGCCCGCCCTCTCACAACTCGTCAGGCCTTGACGTAAGTCGGGCCTGTCCCCCTACAGGGGGATGTTCGCCGAAAAATAGAAAATACCCCAAAAATAAAAGATAACCCAACAATTGTCTGGGGACATTTTTTTTAGTTTGCTTTTTCTTTTTTGGTTATTGTTAGGGCATGTTTACACCGCACTCACATCTATACCCCTGGGTGGGTGTATGTGCGGCCGTTTTTGTGCTGTCATGTGCGCGAATGTGCGCGGCATGTGCCAGTCATGTGCCAGGCCTGTGCGGTCCTTCTTGGATGGACTTCCTACTGTGCACGTCGTGCCCGGGCATGTGCGGGGGCATGTGCGCTGTGTTTTGATGTATCCATCATACGCACATGCACGCACAGTCCGACGCACATGCGCGCACATGCCTGCACATGCGGGAGGTGTTCGAGAATCGCAGATCTGTCATCGGCACATGCACGCACATGCCTGTGCAACCTCTCTTCGGGAGGCCGCGCGGGCCCGCACATGCACGCACATGCGGTGAAGCGCGCGGGCGCACATGCGTGCACATCCCAATGCACATGCACGCTCATGCCCTAGGAGCTGTCTGGGACCCCTGTGCCTCCAATGCCTCCTGGCCTTCGCAGAGCTAACCTGGGGCGTGCCAGGGTTTCCTGAAAGAGTTTGTTGTGCGTTTAGACTCGCCCGCTGCTGGCGGGGGCGGTTATTCGCCCGGTTCGTGAGCTGGCGGTGGCGCGCCCGCCTAATAAAATACTCTCCCGCGCGCCTTCTCAGCTCGGCCGGAGAAGCAGGGATGGGGGGGGGGGAGGTGGAGGGGGGGGGGAGGAGGGGGGGGCGGAGGAGGCGGGCGCCCCCGGCCACTGGCCAGCCTGCCTGTTCGGCTCGGCCAGAGGAGAAGGAGGAGGAGGAGGAGGAGGAGGAGGAGGAGGAGGAGGAGGTGAGAGTTGCGAGGCTGTCTCAGGCGAAAGTGGCTTGACGGCCCGAGCTCAGGGAATCTCGGAATCGCTGGCCTGGCTCGGCCACCGGCGAGCTCGGCCTGTGCGAATACTGTGCGTACCTGTGCAGTGCATGTGCGGGACGTGCAAGAATGCCGGGGCCGGCGTTCGTCTCCGGACGCCGGCGCGTTCGCGTCCGGCCAGTTCCGCGTGAGACGTCGTCGGCAATTTGGAGGCCGACGTGCTTTGACATGAAGTGATCTGGCCACCTTCGCCTGAGACATCCTCGCAACTCTGGTCTCGGAGATGCCCTGCCCCATGGTGGCCCGGCCACTTTCGCTTGAGACATCCTCGGGACTCTGGGTTTCGAGACGCCCTGAGCTGAGGTGGTTAGACCACTTTCGCATGAGACATCCTCGCAACTCTGACCTCAGAGATCTCCTGCCCCATGCTGGTCAGGCCACGGTCGCCTGAGACATCCTCGCAAGTCTCGATTCCGATATGCCCCGAGCTGAGGTGGTCAGCCACTGTCGCCTGAGACATCCTCGCAACCCTGATCTCAATGATGCCCTGCTCGATAGTGTCTCGGCCCCTTTCGCCTGAGACATCCTCGGAACTCTGGGTTCCGAGACGCCCTGAGTTGAGGTGGTTCGACCACTTTCGCTTTAGACATCCTCGCCCGAGATGCCCTGAGTTGAGCTGTTCAGGCCACTTTTGCCTGAGACATCCTCGCAACTCTGACCTCAATGATGCCCTGCTCCATAGTGTCTCGGCCTTTTTCGCCTGAGACCCTCGCAACTCTGGGTTCTGAGATGCCCTGAGCAGGTGGTCAGGCCAGTCCTGCCTGAGACATCCTCGCAACTCTGGGCTCCGAGATGCCCTGGGCTGAGGTGGTCAGACCACTCTCCCCAGAGACATCCTCGCAACTCTGACCTCAGAGATCTCCTGCCCCATGGTGGTCAGGCCACTTTCGCTTGAGACATCCTCACAACTCAGACCTCGGAGGTGTCCTGCCCCATGGTCGTCTGGTCACCTTGACCAGCGACATCCTCGCCACTCTGGTTTCCAAGATGCCCTGCCCCATGGTGATCCGGCCACGCTTGCCTGAGACATCCTCGGAACTCTGGGTTGCGAAATGCCCCGAGCTCAGGTGGTCAGGCCACTATCGCCTGCGACATCTCTGCGGCATGTGCGGGCATGTGCGTCTATGCTTTCAGAGTTTTGCTTGACCGTGCATTCGACTGTGCGTCGGACGGTGTGGCATGTGCGCGCATGTGCGGCAATGCCGTTGAGGCTTTTGTATATTTGCATGGGCATGTGCATGCGACTGTGCGGCATGTGCCTGCATGTGCGGCCCCTTCCGGACCACAATTTCAAAGTGAGCACTATAGAAGTGAGCGCTATAGAAGTGAGTCCGGTGTAATTTTTCGTCGAAAATCCCCTGTAGGCGGACAGGCCAGACATAAACCTTGACTGCAAAGAGCCGTCTGCCTACCACCCTGCCCTCTGCCCAAACCTGCCCCCCAAGCCTCGACTGCCTTGCTGCGCTGGTGCGCACCAGCTCATGCAGGGGCTCACGGAGGGAAGGTCGAGGGGGAGATGCGAGATGCCTTTGCCCTCCCTGCCCCGCCTCTCGTGTCCCTCCCCTCCCCAAACCTCGCAGCCCGAAGCGCGAAGACGCACGCCTGCCTCTGCTCCAGTTCGCACCACGCCACAGGGCCCCATGTGCGCTTCCTGGCCGAGCTTGTGCCGACCTTCGCCGCGACCTCGGCGCCGGGGTCGAGAGGCAGAGCCCTCCCCTTCCCTCCGTAGCCGTCTTGGCTGAGGCCCTTGGCTTGGAGCGCCGCTTCGCGCGGGAAGCCCTCTCCGCGCTGCTGGCCGGCGATGGACGCGTGGGTGCAGGCAGCGCAGATCGGGGGCCGCCAGGAGGGGGGGGGGGGATGGGTATCATGGCGGGCGCCATGATATCATATCTCCCCAGATCTCATGGCGCCTCTTCTTGTTTTCATACGTCCCCGTCCCCCCCCCTGGGCCGAGCACATGCCGCGGGTCATGGTTTGCGCCCCCTCTCTTGGACGCGCCCCTCTTGGCTGCCCCCGAGCAGAGGCAACGCATCGGCATATGCAGTGGCATCGGAGCCCTGCTTTGCTGGCGCGGCGGGGACTTATGCTACACGCCGATATTCATCCCGCTGCTCCGAGTCTGTGATGCAGCTGACATGGACGCGCTTATGGACCATACTGCGGCGGTAGTGAGATCGGCAATGAGCTCCCCGTTGCCGAAGGACGTCCATCCAGCCCTGTGGCATGCGGCGCGGACTGTGGCTGACGACGTGACCAGGCGCGTCTTGAACATGAACGTCCTGCTCAAGGTTTTTTGCAGCGGAGCAGTGGTTTGTGCTGCCCGGTGGCTGGAGCAGTCACCGTCATCTTCAAGGGCTATGGACAGTTTACACCCAGTATTACACGGCGCACGCGTGCGAGGACTTGCTGCGTGTGGCCAGGTGTCAAGGCAGATCTTCAGCATGCTCATGGCACCGTCTGGCGCTCCTGCGAGTGCCTATCCCACTGTCAATGTAGTCGCATCTCAGCTGCCTGTGTGGTTCATGGCAACGTATTTGAGGTACTATGACCAGGTTGCTGCGCTGATGGTGAACTCCCTGTTGGGCGTGGAGCTGTTGCAGCGGGCCGCGCGTGACGCGCTCGGCGACTCGGCTCCACCAGTTGCTCTGGGCGCCGTCGATGTTGCATGCGCCGGGCTGGGCGTGTGCTGCTTTGCCCGGCAGCTGTGGGGCTCCTACAGTGCCGACATCCTCTGGGCACGGAGTTGCTGCAGCAAGCTGTACGAGAGGGCCGAGCGCCTCGTGAGAGCGCCATGAGCCAGCGATGCTGTGAAAAGGCTCCCCGCCTCCAGAAAGAGGAGTTTGAGTTTGAGGGGGAGGAGGAGGAGGAGGAGGAGGAGGAGGAGGAGGAGGAGGAGGAGGAGGGGACATGAGGCGCCTTCGGCGCCTGCTGCCGCAGCCTCACGCTCAAGTTCTACCTGCTACTGTACTGTCCTTCTGAGTCTCTCTGCAACCTCACGGATAAGAGAGAGTTTCCATGTTCTTCTCCCCGTTGCGGTGGGGGTGGCCCCTCGGGGTCTGCACCATCTTCGGATGTGTGCTAGTGCGCTGCTACAGGAGGAGGGGGAGCAGGAGGGGGAGCAGGAGGAGGAGGAGGAGGAGGAGGAGGAGGAGGAGGAGGAGGAGAGCGATCAGAGTAAATCCCAGACGCGCCAACGATGCTTTCCCTCAGAAGTCTCGGGGGTGGACAGAACCCCAGCCCTGACACGTCGATTCGTGAATTGTACGTCTTCGGTTCTCGAGGGGGCGCCGCGGACATTGTTTTCCAGGCTTGCGCCCCCCAGGTCTGGGCCCGAGGTCGTTTTCACCAAACCACCTTTTGCTAAAGGGGGCTCTGTCCATGCCCAAGGCACCCACTCGTCGCTGACAGGGGCCCGACAGCCCCTCTCTCGCCCCTGGCGCGCGGAGCGCGTCAGGGGCGAGAAGGCGCGCCGCCAGGGGTCCTGCCCATCCCCGACATTCCCGCCGTCCCAGGGCCGTCCCTGATGGACGCATTTTCCACCACCGTTACCAGATGTAGGACGGGGGAGAAGGCAGGATGAGGAGGTCCTCCTCCTCCTCCTCCTCCTCCTCCTCCTCCTCCTCCTCCTCCTCCTCTGTCTTCTCCTCCCTCTCCTACCCGTGGTAGCGGTGGTGGAAAATTGGCCCATCAGTCCCGCAGAAGTCCCTGCAAGTGTTTCCCTCTCCACTTCGGGAGGAGGCGCCACCGACCCGGTGGGCCTGCCACCCAGGCGGGACACGTAGTTGTTATCCCTGGAGAGCTTGTCTGTCAGTCCGGGGAGGGAAAAGGCACCCATGCCGCTAATACCTTTCCCTCGTTTTCCATCTTTGGGGGGCATCTTGGGAGGCCCTCGTCACTACCGCTGGATTCGCTTCGAAATTCTGGTCGGAACGCATCCTGGGAGAGGTCCAGGGAGTAGCGGTATCGGTACCTTTTGGTTTCCCGAGTAAGGGGATCTCTCTGTCTCTCTCTCTCTCTCACGCTCTCTCGTTGTCTGTCGGTCTGTCCGTTTGTGTCTCTCTCTCTCTCTCTCTTTGTTTCTCTATCTCTCTCTCTCTCTCTCGTTCTCTCTGTGTATATATGTATAAATACATATATATATATATATATATATATATGTATGTGTATACATGCGTATCCCCACAAGCCCATCCAGAACCGACCGCCAGGGATGTGCAGAAGCATGCAGTGGACCAGCCTCTCCGAAGGATCCATGTTTGGGCATTCTTCGTGCCCTCGATGGGGTCTTCTAGGGGCTCTCTCGGGACCCTCTTGGGGACAGCAAGGCAGAGGAGGAGGAGGAGGAGGAGGAGGAGGAAGAGGTAGACCAGCAGGACGGCGACCAGGACCACAGCGAGGATTAGGACGCCGGCGAGGAGGATGACGCGCAGGAGTAGGAGGAGGCGGAGGAGGACGCGGAGGAGGAGGAGGAGGGGGACGAGGACGAGGACCAAGGCGAAGACGAGAACGAGGATGATGACGAGGAAAACGAAGACGAGTAGGAGGAGGAGGAGGAGGAGGAGGAGGAGGAGGAGGAGGAAGAGAGGAGGAAGAGGAGGAACAATAAGACGAATAATAATAAGGAAATACAGAAGAACGAGGATGAAGGCGAACAGTAAGTCCAGAGGCCTTTACTGGTTGTTTTCCGGAAGATCTTCGGATTTTCTCCGAGCTTTTTGTAGGAATGTTGGGGCGTCATGGGCGCAGTTTGGCGGCCCTGGGGTTTTCTTGAAACGTGTTGGCTGCCCTGTGGGAGCCTCTTTGGGGCATCTTGGGGCCTCCTGGGCGCCTCTTGGGGCCCTTTGCGGGGCGTCTTGGCAGCCTTACGTGGGGGCCATGTTTGGGCCATCTTGGAGGAGATCGGTTAAAGAAGGGGCGGGGTGCGTCACACCCCCATAAGGCCCAAGTGTGCCTGCACCCTCAGTGCAGTCAGTGATGTTGGCCTCTTCTGGCCGATGCCAATCTTGAACACTGTGGCACTTCGCAGGGCGCGCCGTCCTAGTCCGGGGGGGGGTCGGTCGGGGAAGGAATCAAGACACCTCCTCTGCCCGCAAGCCGTCCCGCTCACTCCCACCCGCCCTCCCTCCCAACGCACACGTAACATCTGAGTCTCTACATGCCGCCGAGGAACGCCACACGTGCAATGTGCGCCACGGATTCCAGGTGAGCCAGGCACCCCGAAGGCCCAGGCGAAACAGCTGGGGCAGCAAGTCATCTATGTCCAAAACCGGTGCACATTGGTCGCTTGGCGCCCGCACGCGCTCCAGATTTGCAGTCAACATATATTTTGTATTGTTTTTGACAGGGATTGGCTTGCGCGCAGCAAGCAACATGCCGGCACCCCCGCCGTCTCTTTCAAAAACCAACGCAAAGTGGTCGCGGGGGCGCCCGCGCATGCTCCAGTTTTTGAGGCAAAGTGCATGTTGCATTTGTTTTGCCAGTAATGGTTGGGGGAGGGATCTCATTGGTTTGGGTTGGCTGCTGGTCGCCTGGGGAAGGGGGTGTTTGTGAATAAGGAACAGTGATAAGCCTTTCCCCGAGGGGGAAGAAAGGGGGGTTGGAGAAAGAAGAAGCGCTCCAAACCACTCACACCCAAAGTGGCGTGAGTGAGACTGGGAGACTCCTCGGAGGCCTTTCAGAGGCGGTGCTGGGGATGCTTTGGGTGCCGCCTCGGGCAGGCGGCAGCGAGGCGGCGACGGGCGGTGACGCGGCGATACCTCGACGAACACCCCCCCCCGTTGGGCGGCGGCGAGGCAGCAACGGGCGGCGACGCGGCGGGACCTCGACGGACCTTTCCCCGAATGGGGCGGCACCGAGGCGGCAACGGGCGGCGACGAAGCAAACATATCGACGGACCTCTCGAATCCCTTGGGGACAAGGAGCAGGTATTACCCGTAAGTGCGAGCACTGATTGGGGAAGTTAGGTGTTTGAAATTATACATACGCACCTAGAGATAGACATGCATGCATGCGTACATGCATACATTTCGGCAAACATACATACATCCATACATGCATGCATCCACACAGACATTCATACATGCAAGCAAACATACGCCTATGCATATACATGTTTATACACACAGCATGCATTTACATATGCATGCACAGCTACAGCTACATCTACGCATACAAGTGCATGTACGCATACGTATACACATACACGTATATGTACACATGCAGTTACAGTTGCAATTGCACCTACGCATGCATCCACCACCTGCATGCATACATTCATACACACATACATACATACATACATACATACATACATGCATACATGCATACATGCATACATACACATACATACATACATACATACATACATGCATGCATGCATGCATGCATGCATGCATGCATATATATATATATATACATACCTACATGCTTACATCCATACATACATACATACATACGTACCTACATATATACACACATACATACGTACGTGCATACGTGCATACATACGTACATACACACGTACACACACGTACATACACATACACACACATACATGCATACATACATACATACATACATACATACATGCATACAATCATTCATACATAAATACATACATACATACATACATACATACACATACATACATACGTACATACGTACATACGTGCATGCGTACAACCATATATACATACATACACACACATACATACATACATACATATATACATACATACATACATACATGCATGCATGCATGCATACATACATACATACATACGTGCATACATGCATACATGCATACATGCATACATACATGCATACGTGCATACATGGATACATGCATACATGCATACATGCATACATGCATACATGCATACATGCATACATGCATACATACATACATGCATACATGCATGCATGCATACATGCATGCATGCATGCATGCATACATACATACATACAAACATACACATATGCAGGTCGTGTAAATATGTGTGTTTGTGTATGTGTGTATGTGTATGTGTGCATGTATGCATGCATGTATGTACGTATGCATGCACGTACGTATGTATGTATGTATCTGAAACACGCCGCAGTACTCACAACGTGTAGCTAACAGCACATAGCCTGCACAGCATATTTTACACCACATACGTTACAATACATACCAATCACCATACAGCCCACGCCACAGTTTACACACCATAGCTTACACCGCCCAGCTTCCACAGCATAGCTTGCACCACATAGCTCACACCACAACGTTTGTACAAAACAGCTTACACCACATAGCTTGCACCACATATCTTCCACCTCCACAAGTCAACACATCACTGTTTGGGGCCCATGCTGGCTAACATGGTGCATCACGCTCAGTTATTTAATCGCTTCGCTCATTCCGCCGGCCCTGGAGCGCTATTCGGGGCCTCTTGGGGCCGTCTTGGGGGCTTCTTGGGAGCGTCTTGGGGCTCCCTGGCGGCGTATTGGGCCCCCCTGGGGCCTCTTGGGGGGCTCGTTTGGGCCCCTTGGGGCGGGAGGGGGAGTAGTCGATTGCAGCCCCCCACTCGGAGGCCACGATCCTCGTGAGGGGTGGCGAAAATAGAAATATTGTTAAGTAGTTACCGGAGATCTTAGCACGCCTCTGGCCCGTTGGGCCGGCGAATTTGGTGCATAATATTCCGTGAAAGGTGTGTTGTACACGGAGTGTGGTGCAATGTGTGTGGTGCCAAGCTATTTGGTGCAATCTGTTAGGTGAACATTGTGTGGTACAATTGTCAAGGGAGGAAAAGCCACCGGGATCCGACAATTGGCGTTTTGCTAAACGGCCCTGGGCGCTTACCGAACAGCTCTGCCCTGTTTGATTCCTTCTTTGGGTGCGTTTACGAAACGGCCTCGCGTGTCGGGGCTGTGATTGTCGGGGTGGATTTGCTGCCCTCCAAATCGGTTTGCGCGTCCAGTGACGCTAGCTGACGCGCGAGGCTCCCACGAGGCGCTCCCCGGCGGGCAGTGACCGAAGACCCGCGGAGCCCAGCCAGCGCCACGGTGTGCTCCCGGGGCAGGCACCGGGCAGGCACCGGGCGAGAGGAGTCGGGCGCCCACGGGCGGCCACCCCGCGACAGCCGGGGGGGGGGGAGCAGCCAGCGCACGGGGCGTCCACGAGGCTCTCCTCCTCCTCCTCCTCCTCCTCCTCCTCCTTCTACTCCCCCTCCTCCTCCTCCTCCTCCTCCTCCTCCTCCTCCTCCTCCTCCTCTTCCTCCTCCTCCTCCTCTCCTCCTCCTCCTCCTCCTTCCCTTTTTCCTCCTCCTCCTCCCCTCCTCCTCCTCCTCTTCTCCCGCCCTCCTCCTCCTCCTCCTCCTCCTCCTCCTCCTCCTCCTCCTCCTCCTCCTCCTCCTCATCCCCCTCCTGCTCCTCCTCCTCCTCCTCCCCATCCTGCTCCTCCTCCTCCTCCTTGATGGGCGGGCACCGAGTGAGAGCTTGGTAGCCCAGCCAGCGCACGAGGCGACCACGAGGTCGACGCAGCTTCGACCGTGATTCGTGGGTTCAGCGCAGAGATCCTGGGTAGGCGCTACGTTCATCTGCAGCCCGACGCGTGCACGCTCGGGCGTCGCGATCGGACAGGCAAGGTCACCCCAAGATGCAACACGAGCGATTCCCTGGCGCACACTGAGGCGGCGCTCCTCGTGGAACTTCTTATATGCTATGGGCCTCGAGTTGTTGAGACCCGGTAGAGTATGTCCAAATAGCGCGTATGCGCTCGTTGCACGAATCCGCATCCGCATGGTGAGCTCAAGCCTGGCGCAGTTTTTTTACCACACTCCCAAGCCCCCAGCTTCCCGTGGGCTCGTCGGCTCCCGCTAGGTATGGCTGACGGAGCTCTAGACCTCGACGGCGAAGATGCAGTCATGGACGGGCGCGGCTGGGCAATGCGGCGCGGCCATTGCAAGCGGCTCCGGGCCGACAAAGGCCGAGAGAGCCAGCGTGGCCGGGCCGCCTTCGCAAGGTCGGTGAATCGGCGTTCCAGGGGGAACAAGTCCGCGGATGTCGCGAGCGACCGACGCCGAGATCGGCGCGCGGTGTTGGCGGCCCTCCGGGCCGAGGCTGTTGGCGAGCAGCTCGCTGGGGAGGACGGCCCGTCGTGGCTCGAGCGGGCCCGGGAGGAGCGCGCGACCGCCAGCTGCGCCGACTCGCTCTGCGGAGGCCACGGCGACGAGGCCGACGGCGCATCATCGGCCGCCTGGTCAGCCGCCAGCGGCTGGGAGTTGGTGGAGGCGCTGCAACCTCGCCTCGGGCGCTCGGCGAGCGCGCCCGCCACCCCGTGCGAGGTCTGGTGGGCGAATTGTCCACCACCAGGGAGAAGGGAGGATGAGAAGGTCCTCCTCCTCCTCCTCCTCCTCCTCCTCCTCCTCCTCCTCCTACATATGGTCGTGGTGGAAAATGGGCCCATCAAGGTCGGCGCCGCCGAGGCGGAGCACCACTGCGCCCTCGTGCCGCTGTGCGCCGGGCGCCTCGCGGCGCTCGCCGGCGCCTGGGCCGCTGAGTCGCGTGGGCGTCCCCGCTGCTGGCGCTGGTTGCCGGAGGAGGAGAACTCCTCGTGACCCGAAAGGGGGTCCAGCTGAAAGTGTGATGTGCCATAGGTTTGGGGCAATCGGATTGCAAATGTGTTGCGCCAGGGTTTTGAGCTGCATCGTGTTGCAGCGAATGCGTGGCACACCCCCAATCGACTGCTGCCCCACAAATCTGTTGCACCACCCCCATATCGACTGCACCACCCCCATATCGATTGCACCACCCCCATATCGACTACCCCAAACTATTGCACCACCCCCAAATCGACTGCTGCCCCCACAAATCTATTGCACACCCCAAATCGACTGCTGCCCCTTGTCGCTGCACCTCATCTTGTGTCAACCCGAACAACCCGGACATATCGCGTCGGGAAAGCACCACGGCAGGAGGATTTGGGCCATTCGCGCCCTCTGGGGGCCCTCGCTGGGCCCTCGGGCCGCCAACACGCGGCGCGGGAGGGAACAAAAAAAAAATCCGGCCCCGGGGACGGCGTCGGGGCTTGCGGGGGCTGCGTTTTGGGAACCGCGCAGGTCCACCCGTGCCTGACCCCTCCCTCCCCTCGCCAGGGGCAGGTGCCCTCAGAGGCCCTCGTGCCTTCTGAGAAGTGCTCCGTGCCTTCGGGGAAGGCGTCGACAACGTCTCGGAAGGCCCGCCCTTTCTCACTTGCCCCCCGGGGCCCGCCGCCGATTCAGCTGCCGGGTGTCGCTGGGAGCGCCCCTGGCCCAGGGAGGGCACCGTTTCTCGGCCGCGGCGCCAGCGGTCGCCGACGCCGTGCCCAGGCCATCAGCAGGGCGCAGCACGGAGCGTGGGCGCCGAGAGGAGGGGCAGGGCGAGGG
The DNA here is from genome assembly GCA_963575745.1 of Prorocentrum cordatum. Lineage (NCBI taxonomy): Eukaryota > Dinophyceae > Prorocentrales > Prorocentraceae > Prorocentrum > Prorocentrum cordatum. The sequence continues at coordinate 96,714 of CAUYUJ010020141.1, read as the reverse complement.
AGAGGAGAGGCCGCGGAGGAGTGAGGGACGCGGGCGGCGGTGCGAGGGGGGAGCAGCCGCCAGGGTGAAGGCGGGCCCCGTCCCTCTACGGGAGGGATGCTCAGAAACAGTAAAAGAAATAGTCCGGGGACGATGTTTCTATTCTCTTTCTGTTTTTGTTGGGGGCATTTTTGTGGATATGTTTGATTTTTCGCCCAGGATCCGCCTGTATGGGGGACGTGCCCGACCTAAGGGTAGGGAGGGGGCAGGGGGACGAGGAGGGAGATGGCTTTTGTTCAAGGGAGGAAGCGCCACCCAGACCCTGACACATGGCGTTCACTAGACGGCCCTGGGCGTTCACGAGACAGCCCTGCCCTGCACGACCCCTCCCCCAGGTGCGTTTACGAAACCGCCTCCCAAGTGCCATGCGCAGGAGCTTCCGGCGCTCCGCGCGGACTCCTTGGGTCGGCGCCCGGGCCCTCCGGCGCCGTCCCTGGCGGCCTCCGCGCGCCAGGGAGGGGGTGTCCAGCGCAGATCCAAGAGGTCTGCGCGGCGCGCCAAAAGTTCACGGTCGGCCCGGATTCGTAGGTCGACCCTGCCAAGTCAAGGGAACCTTTGTGTCCTGTGTCTCGCGGCCCATGCCTCCTTACCCTGCTATGGCAAGGTGGCCATCGGAACCTCGGAAGGGTCTTGTGTCCTCTCGCGTGTCCTGTCCAATCAGGTCCTCTTGTATGCTTATGCCGCTTGTTCTTCTTCTGCTTGCGTCGACGAGGGAAAAGAAACATGGGTGGAAGGCCCGTGGATTGGTGGCGGGCCCCGTTTGGGTGCGCAAGCGGCGGGCCCCGCTCGGCGCCTGGATTTGGATTTGGCGGCGGGCCCCGTTTGGCGGCGGGCCCCTGTCGTGTCGAGGGACGGGCGCGTGTGGATTGGCAGCGGGCCCCGTGCGCGTGCGCAAGAGCAGCTTCGCACCGTCGCCACAGTCGGGCGGCACCGTCGCCGCGTGTTCCGGGGCGGCCCTTTCTTCCCGGTCCGTGGAACGGGGGTCCCCAAACGGAGTGGTGGCCCAATAGAGGCCCCAGGAGAGGCCCCAAGAGAGCCCCAAGACGGCCCCCAGGGCGCCCCACGAGCGCTCCAGGATGGGTCCAGGAGGCAATTCTCGGTGCTCCCGAGGGGGGAGCCAATTGAAGCTCCCTTCTTTTTTGATCGATGTCCTCCAAGAGGCCCCAAGAGCGCCCCTAAAGCACCCAAGAGCGGCCCAGGAGGGCCCCAAAAGGCGCCCAAGAGGCCTCCAAGAGCGCTCCAAAATGACCACGCCGTATGGCGAGTCGGCGGGGATTCGGGGTCACCGCACGGTTTTGGGACTTAGGCTGTTCTTCGAGGACGTCTCGGGCGACTGGGGCATCCGAGGTCTCAAAACCGGATGGTGACGGGGACCCTGCGGCGAGGTCTAAGTGGATTTCGAGAGGTCACCGCCGGGTCTGTCACCACACGGTGTTGGGGCTCCCCAGTGGAGGAGCTGGCCCCCCCGCGCGCCAGAGCCACGGGTCCGAATCCCGCGTTGGCGTGGTAAGTCGGGCATGTCCCGCCGCCATGGCACCGTTCCTCGATGCACGGGCGCCTCCCTTGCAGGAAGGTGCCTGTCATCATCATCATAAGCATCAGCATCAACATCATCATCATCAGCAGCATCAGCATTAGCAGCAGCAGCGTCATCATCATCATCATCATCATCATCATCATCATCATCATCATCATCATCATCATCATCATCACCATCACCATCACCATCACCAGCATCAGCATCATCATCTTCCTCATCAACATCATCATCATTATCAGCGTCATCATCATCAGCACCATCACCATCATCAGCATCATTATCATCATCAAACCAACAGCGTGAATGCTGATTCACTACCCCCATTCGCTCAGCTCCTCTTTCATCCACCTCGATCTCCTCGGCATGATGGACACGTGTCCAGGGTAGACCCTGGGCTATCCCCAGGACCAGCTTTCAGTCGGGCATGTCCCGCTACAGGAGGAATGCTCAGTAATAGAACAGTCTGGGAACGATGTTTCGTGCTCATGTTGGACTATGTTTGTTCACTGTTCGACAAGACTCTTCCCACATCCGCCTGTAGGAGGACATACCCGATTTAATGCTAGCGCGTGCCCGAGGAAAAGAGACGAGGAGGGTTCGGTGGCAAATCGTGGGAGCCTCGTAGACTCTTGGTATGTTCGTCTTTCCAGTGGTACGCTAGCGTCGAGTAGCATCTGGTAATCGATGAGATGGCGCTGGCTCAGCGTCGATGGGTGCCGATTTAGCGTCGATAGGCGTCGATTTAGCATCGATTCACAAGAGCCAGCAGGATGGTATCGGAGGCCCCCATGAACTGCAACAGAAGGACGAGGAGGAAGGGTCACGGGGGGTCTGTTCGACTTGTGGCTGACCATCCTTTTCCGTGACGCCCCCCTTGCTTCACCCCAAGACTCGGCGGCAAGCGTGGCGGGGAAGTGAGAGGGGGCGGGCCATCTCAGAAGGCTCGGAAGTCCTGGGGCCTTTGGGAAGTTTTCTAAGCATTCCCCGACGACACATGAGTCTTCCTGGAAGGCGCGAGGGCCTCTGAGGAGCCCCGCCTCCCTCCGAGAGGGTCTTCTCTCCTCGAGAGGGCCTTCTCTGGTTCTCACCTCCCCCCCTCGTTCGCCGCCGAAAGACGCGCCTCACGCGGCCAGAGGGCAGCTTGGAAGGCGAGGACAGCGTCACGGAAGCCGTTGGTCACGGCAGGGGTCGCTTGGGCTGCACCCGGGAGGGTCGGGCGGATAGTAATTGGGGGGGGTGAAGAAAAGGCCCTAAAGCGGCATTTCAGGGCCACTTCTGGACCCCTCGAGGAGGAGGAGGAGGAGGAGGAGGAGGAGGAGGAGGAGGAGGAGGAGGAGAAGGAAATGGAAAAGGAAATGAGAAGGAGGAGCAGGAGGAGGAGGAGGAGGAGGAGGAGGAGAAGGAGGAAGAGGAGGAGAAGGAGGAGGGGAGGACGGGTCCAAAATGGGCCCGAAAGTGCCCCTCTAGGGCCCTAATTATGCTTCACCCCCCATTCGGGTCACCTCCCGTTACCACCCGCCCGACCCGAGAGGGCTTGGCCCCGTGCGATTTTGCTCGGCTCCCAGGCTTTTGGCCGTCGAGCTGGCCGAGCGCACCGCCGCCGCGGCGGGCGCGGCGGTCGCGCGGCCCGCCGCCGCGCCGCTGCGGCGCCGCCGGCAGCGCCCCCGCGAGGAGCGGCGGGTCGCGACGCCCTTCGACCGCCTCCGCCAGGACCGGCCTCCTCGTCCTCCTTCTCCTCCTCCTCCTCCTCCTCCTCCTCCTTCTCCTCCTCCTCCTCCTCCTCCTCCTCCTCCTCGTTCCTTCCCTCCTCCTCCTCCTCATCGTTCCTTGCTTTCTCCTTCTTCTCCTCCTCTCGGCGCAGCCCAAGGCGATCAGGTTCAATCCAGACCACCTGTACACCTGTTGGGCTGCAGCGGGTGGCGCCTCCTGCAACTTCAACCACCTCTGCAAGCCGCCAGTTTCCTCAGGCTGGCCTTTCCAAAGCCGAACGAGTTCGAGCCGCGCTCGAGCTGGCCGCCGACGCGGCAGCGCGGGACAGGGGCCGAGGCGACGGCTCTGTCGGCGCTGCCTGTGGGACCCCGTGCACGGGCGCGGCTCCGCCAGCCCCGAGGAGACGGCCCGTCTGCCAGGGCTCCTCGAAGGTGCACCAGATTACTTTCCCCGCGCCAGCCCCTTGAGGGCAGGACGGCCTGGGCAGGGCGCGTAGAGAACAGGAACGGTGCAAGGTCCACTGGCGCCGCATACAGCACAGGCCACGCAGGAGACCCCCGTCTCGGCGAGGCGAAATGGATGCACGGCGCGGGGCTGCCCACCGCCGAGCAGAACGCGTGCATGCCCCATGTCCGCCGCCAGCACGCAGCGAGGAGTGGCGGGCGGCGGCGGGGGGAGAACAACAAACCGCGGAACGCGAGGCTTCGCTTCCCGCTTGCACGGAGGGACGTGGAGGGCATCGGTGGCGACCATAGCAGGGCCGACCCGACCGAGCCAGATGGCGCACTCGCGGAATACGCTGTCCTTTTTTTCTCAAGTTCGCGACGAAGCTCGGGATCCAGGCTAGCGCACTCCGAGGCCCCTTTTAACAAATCTGTCGGCCAGGTCGTTGGTAGCACGGTGGAAAGGATCGACCTGGCCTGCTTGTGCGGCGGCGCGCGTGGTGCGACCTCGGACTTCAACGACGACGACGACGACGACGACGTCAGCTCCCCCCCCCAGCCAGCAATATTTTGCCACACCGCGCGCCAAACTTCGGCCCAGACAGCCGTGCTGGAGCAGCACTGGTGAGGACCGCGCTCAATGCAATTCACAACGAAGGCAGAGTCGCTGCAACAAGTTGCGCCAGGCAATGAGAAGCGCAAGGCCTGTAGTAGTGCCCGGAGCTCTAGCAGGTCGATCTCGGCGACGAATCGGCGACGAGTTAGTCTAGGGAGCCCACATGGACCGCCTCCGCTCGAAAGGCGTCAGCCGACAGTTGCACGCGCTACCAGTCAAGACCTCGCTGAGCCGCTGGGAAGTGCTCATCACGCTGGCTACCGCCCAAAAAGACGCGACCCTGCAGAAAACCAGCCGCGTCTAAGACCCAGCAGCCAGGCCGAGGAGCAGCGGGGAGAGGAGCAAGCAGCACAAGCAGCCGCCCAGCAAGCAAGAGGGGGAGGGGGGGCTTTCCATCCTCCCGGTTTGCCAGAGCGCAGGCTCGGCCGAGTGAACTTGCAAACGGTGGCGGCTCGTGCTCGCGCACCTCAGCGCGATACTCGCAATCAATGCGACGATGGAGGAGAGCGCCATGACCTTCCAAGCAGATCTGACACTGCCACTGCTGGCGGAGACCGCAATCAAGCTGTCGCCGCTGCCACTGGCCACCGCATCCTACACTGCGAATGTAAGCTGCGCCCTGCGCCGAGGTACACTTGCTTCTGATGACCTCGCGCAACGGCTGCAACGATAAACCGCGGGCAAACTCTGGGCGCCCCAAGTGGTCGCCACCCGCCGGCGCGGCCAGAGGTTCACAACCCGACCCAACACCATACCCACCGTCCGAGGGGGGAGGTCGAGGAGAGAGAAGAATCCGATCTGGGGGCGCGACCATTGGAGCCCGTCCATGTGAATCCCTAGTCCCACGGCTGCGGCGACGCATGTATCGCAGGGCCCCTCGATGTGCTGCCAAGGAGACGCGGTGCCGAAGGCGCCGCCAGTCGTCGCGGACCCGTCCGCAATGGACCGCGCGCGGCAGCAGGCCGCTCCAAACCACGGGCGCGAGCGCTAGCAGTGGCCATTCGCACAGCTTGCATGCAGGGGCGACACGGCTGACGTCCGAGAGGAGCATCTTGAGCCATATGGATCGCCCATCGACGAAGGCAAATTCAATTTGGGTGCGATGAAGCCTCGCAACTCTAAGCTCGGCGGCGTCGGTGCCGAGCACTTGGTGACCAGAAGTGGCTGCAGACTGAATGGCGGCTTGGACCGCGCGGTGCAGCTGGCGTTTCTCAAGCTGGCAACCCAGCGTGAGCAGCTGGCCGCGTCGCACGCGGGCAGGTGCCGAGCGCTCTCGCCTGACGGGTCGCGCAGCGCGACGACCGCTCGAACCGAGAAAACGATGCCCAAGTTGCGCCCCGCGTAGCTGCCCCTAACAGCGAGGCGACGCATATAGCTCTGGAGCTTGATCTTAAGGTCTACACTGGAGGCCACAAGCTTGCTCTTGGAACGCTCGATGCGAATATCTACATTGGTCAGCTCCGAGCGCAAGGGCCCGGCGGCCACACGCAGCTGTTCGACGACGCGTTTTTTCCCGGCCGTGCGAATGCAGGCCAGAGGCATCGACGGCGACTCTTTCGTGCACGGTCGGGCGCACTCTGCTCAGACATCTAGCGCGGCTGCAAAGTGATGAGTTGCAGCATGGCGGCTGCGAAATGCCATCCTGGGATGGCGGCCTGGAGCGCGAAGGCCATGTGACGCTCGGCCGCCAAAATCTAATATTGCAGTGGCCTCCGGCCAGTGCCGCCGATCGGGGTGCGCTCCCGATGGTGACGATGATGATGATGAAAATGAAGGTGATGCGACGATGGTGATGGTGATGGTGATGGAGATGGCGATGGTCCCAGCCCCCCCCTCGCTCTCTCTCTCTCTCTCTCTCCTCTCTGTTGTCCCCTGTTCCCCCTCTCTCCTGTCCCGCCCCCCCTCTCTCTCGCTCTCTCTCTCTCTCTCTCTCTCTCTCTCTCTCTCTCTCTCTCTCTCTCTTTCTCTCTCTCTCTCTCTCTCTCTCTTTATTTCTTTTTTTTCTTTCTCTCTCTCTCTCTCTCTCTCTCTCTCTCTCCTCTCTCTCTCACTCTCACTCTCACTCTCTCTCTCTCTCTCTCTCTCTCTCTCTCTCTCTCTCTCTCTCTCTCTCTCTCTCTCTCTCTCCCCCCCCCGCCCCTCTCCTGCCCCCCCCCCCGCTCTGTCCTTTCCCCCCCCTGCCCCCGTCTCTCCTCCGGCCCCCCCCCCTTTCCCCTGCCCCCCCCCCTCTACAAGTTTTCAATCTGAATGCTAGTATCCCTCCCCCCGCGGTGCTGTGCTTGTTTCCAAGATGCTGTTCTCGTTGAGGCGCCAGCTTCATTTTCGGGCCCCGCTCGTTCCGAATCGTGCTCCCGCTGCAGCGCTGGTCTCATTTCCGTGCTTCCGCTCGTTCCGAATCGTGCTCCCGCTGCAGCGCTGGCTTCATTTCCGCGCTTCCGCTCGTTCCGACTCGTGCCCCCGCTGCAGCGGTGGCGCCATTCCCTGTGCCATGCCACAGCATGTAATGCAATGCTGGGTTGATACTACGCTTCGCGGTGCTCTTCTACGCCATGCCATGCCGTGCCCTACAATCCATCGCGCACCCTTTCGGGATCATCGCCCTGCTTGACATCCGACTGTGCGAGTAGAGAGGGGATCTGCGCCATGGTAAGGGATGGGAAGGGGGGGTAGGATGTCCGATATGACGCGAGCGCACCTAGCATGCCTTCTCTCCTCTTCCCCCTCTCTCTTCTTCCCCCCTTCCCCACTCTCTTCTTTCCTGTTTCCCCCCCCCCCCGTCGCTCCTGTCCACCCCCCTCCCCCTCTTCCCCCCCTGTCTCCTGTTCCCCCCCCCCATCTCCCCTGCCCGCCGCCCCCCCACCCCCCGCCCCTCTCTCCTGCCCCCCCCCCGCCTCTCCCGTCTTCCCCCCCCGCCCCCCCCCCCCCCCCCCCTTCTCGCGCGCCAGGTCGGCGGATTCTTGGCGCTCTGTATAACTCAATAAGAAAGCAGAGTTGACGCTGTGGGCGGGCCGCGGCCACAGCAGCGATGAGGAGGCGAGCGCGCGAGATGCGCTCGAACGCCTGCTCCAGATCGAGAAGGACGACGGCGCTTTCAAAACCGCGGCCGACCGCCCATTCTGACGTGGCAGACTGAATCCACGCCAGTTCGTCCGAGCCCCCCCCCAGCCGCAGCCCACCAGAAGGAACGGGGTTTGCGCTCTTGACAGACGCGCACCAAGGGCCTGCGAAGCCTGCCTTGGATGCGCGCACTGGAATGCAAGGGCCCAATCGGGCCGAGGTCTCCTGCGCGCGCGAGGGCGGAACTACTCTGGCTTGGCGCGCCGGGCCTCGATCGCCATGATGAGGCGAAACAGCGCAATGATAGCATCGCCGGGGAGACGATCGAACTGCCGACGGGGCCGAACCGTCGAAGCCGCGACCCGAGCGAGCCGTGAACGAACGAAGATTTTTTCGCATCTCCCCGACAATGGGCCCAGGAAAAAGCGGGCCGAGGTCGCCAGTCCATTCTAGCTGAGAGTCGCCTCGGCCGACGTTCCACCATTTGCGCCATTCCTCAGCCAGCGCGTCGACTTCTTGCCGGGGCGAGGCCGGCGCCGGGACACCAGTGCCACCGGGGTCAAATCGAGGAGTGGCGTGCCGAGGCGCGCGAGGCTTGGCGCGCGCAAACAGGGCTGCTGCACCGTCGCGCGAGTTGCCCCGAACCCACTGGCGCCACTGGGCACTCTTGGCATTGGCTGCCTTTCTGCGCTCTCGCTCAGCTCTGTGCCTTTTCAAAAACGCGCGCGAGCTGAGGTGGCGCATCATCGGCTTGGCTGAGCACGCGCGGCCAGATTTGCACATCTTCCAACTCAGTGACAAAAGGAGGGGCTCTGGTTTCGTGCGACAGACGGCGGCAGGCACGGATGGGCGCGCCTGCGATGGAGACTGCTGCGCCAGTGGCTGTGGGCTTGGAACGCGCGCGCAAAGCGTCGCCACCGCATGGCGACGGCGCTCAGGCGAGGAAAGAAAAGCCGCCGGGGGACTCGAGCACGCGCTTACTCCAGGCGAAGCGGCTGCAACCTGCCCGCGTAGTTGGCCTCTTGCTTGGGTGCTATCTGGCACGTGTCCAGGAGCTGCTGCTCCGCGAGATCGATGAGGTTGACCCAGCTGGCGCTCGGAGCGCCCGTGCCGCTGGGGGCGGGATCAGCCAGCTGAGACCGCTGTATCGCCCAGGGCCGACTCTCCTCCTCCCCCTCCTCCTCCTCCTCCTCCTCCACTTCCTCCCTTCCTGCCCCTCTTCCTCCTCGTCCTCTTTCCTTCCTCCAGGCGGCCGCCGGGCGCTCAGGTGCCGCCCCGGGCCGCGCCGTGGCGCAGGGAGGTCAGGCGCTGGCGATCCAGGCGCAGCTCGACGGCGAGCGCGCGCGGCGCGCGGCGGCTGCGGCGCGGGCGGTGGCTCTGGCCGCTCGGCAGGGCGACGTCGCGGCGCCCGACAGGGCCTTGCGCGGCGAGCCGCATGGCCCTGGCTACGCCAGTGTAGCAAGGCGCGCCGGCGGGGGAAACCGGGCTGAAGGCGCCCTTTCGGCAGGCGCAGCGCGCCGGGCGCAACGCGGGGCTGCGCCGCGCTGGGCGCTGCGATGCGAGCGTCGCCCGCGCGCGCTTGCCCGCCCTCGACCGCCTCCAATGGCGCGGGGCGGCGGAGGCAAGGGCAGGTGCTCGGGCGAGGGATTGCGTTGCCACGGCGAGGCGCAGCATCAGCAGGACCAGGCGAGGTCGCCACGCGTCGGCGTTACCGACGTGCCGCCGGCAGCCTGCGGCGCGAACGGCGGCCGAGGCTGCGTCGCTCGAGCGGGCGGAGGTGGGGCCTCGTGGGCGTCGGGTGGCGGGCAGTGCGCCGCCTGCAGCTGGCGTTTGGTTCCGACCGGCGGGGCGAACGCGCCGCGCGGGGAGTCCGCCCGCTGGCGCCGGGGCCCCTCGGCGCAGCGAGTGCATGCAGAGGGTCTCGGGGGACACGCTGCGCGGCGGCGAGGTCGACCAGGCTGACCTGCAACCTGGTTTCGCGGAGGTTGTCGGCGAGTTCGCGCCGCCGCAACAGGTCGAGGGAGCACGCGGGGGACACGCCGCGCGGCGGCGACGCGCTCTCGGAGCCCTTCGGCGCGCAAGGCCCCATGGGGCACCGCGGCAGTCAACTGGAGACGCGCGAGGGGCAGGCGAGCATCGGCGACGCGCCGTCGGTTCTTGGGGCAACGGCGTGCCTTGGCGGACGCCGGTCGCGCCTGAAGCTGAGGTGGGCTCAGCGGGTCGCCGAGGGCCCTGGAGGCGCAGGATCGAGCTCTACCATGCGCGGCGGGAGGCCGCACGAGGTGTCGGGCACTTCGAGAAGGTCGCTGCTGCGCGCGGAACGCTGCCGATCGCCGCCGCCTCTGTCGTCGCTTCCGTTGGCGCGGCGAGGCTCAAATCGCTGCAGATGCACGCGGCGGAGAGCGCGGCGGCCTGCGACGACGACGTCGACCGCCGCGTCCGCGGGCCTGGCCGGCGGGTGGAGGGCGCCGGCGCGGGCCCGCCCGCGCCCGCTGCGGTCGCGAGGCGCAGAGCGGCATCGGCCTGGTTTCGCGGAATCCGCAAGGCCCGTCTCGCCATGGGTGAGTCTTGGATCAGGGGCGAGGTCGACGGAGGCTGGGTTTCGAAGTGGGCTTTGGACCGCTATCCTAGGGCCACGGGTCGTCGCTGACCCGTATGAGCGCCGAAGTTCCGTGGCTGCACGTGCCCGGCGAGCCCCGACGCATGCGTTGGCCTTGCGCGACGTGCTCTTCGACGTCGCGCGCGCCCGAAGGGGTCGCGCTGTTTCGCGCCTCGGCGCGCGTCGGGCCCTGCGGGGCTAAGCGGCCCATCCCCCGTCGGTTTGGCCTGATTTGCGGAGGTCGCGGTGAGCGGCCCATCCTCCGCCTCTTAGCCAGGGGCAGAGACGCGGCGAAGCGGCCGGGGCGACGCGCGGGCGCGCGCCGCCGGCTGCGCGGCCAATGATCAAGGCGGGCGGACTCCATCAGAAGTCGCAGGCCTGCCTTAGCTTGGGCGCGCAGCCTGTCGCGGCCTCTCGGGATGGAACTGCCTCCAGGGCGGCAGAAGGCCCCCCCCCCCCCCGAAGGGGGATGCGCGAGAGTTTTCGAGGCCTGGACCACTGGGCTCTTTCCTCTCCCAGAGCGCCCGATCCTCCCCCCCCCTTCGTTCTCGCCCCCCCCCTCCGCCCCCTCCACTTCCACCCCTTTCTACTCCCCCCCCCTCCCTGAGACTTGTCCTTCGAGCGCGCGTGGGCCACGGTGCGCGGGCGCCTTTTGGCATCGAATTCGCACCGGCGTCGCGTCCGCCACCGCCCAGAGGCGCTCGGGGGGCGCCGCGTCCCCCGCGCAAGTTCGCATGCGATCGCGGCGGCGGAGGCTGGCATGATCGTCGGTGAGGGAAGAGATATGTTTGGCATGCCCAGCGCGTTCCCGCGTGTTGTTTTTCTTTCTTATCGCGCTCGGCGCCCGTGGGGGGGGCGGGGGCGGCCGCGGCGGGCGCGGCCGTTGGGCGTGCTGCGAGGGGCGAAGCTAGCATCGACCGTCGCTGCCCCCCCCGTCTGGGGCAGCACCTGGGCGCGGGACGAGCAGCGGCAGCATGCAGACTGTTTCTGGGCACGGGCCCACGGGCCCGCCCCCCACGGCGCCGGCGCCGGCGCGCGCGAGATGGGCCAGCAGTTTTGGAGCGCCCAGCCACTGCGGAGCGCATCGTGGGAAACGCTTGCGCCGACTATCATCAGCTACAACGTTCAAATCAGCAAGTGCGAGAAGGGCAGACATAGGCAGCGGAACGCCGCTGTGGCGAATGGCAAGGCGACGCGCGAGCCGACCGCCATCCGCCACGGAGTTTGGCCCAGCACGCGCGAGAGGGGAGAGAGGCGGCAGCGGGTAGTTTTTTGGTTGGGGCAACGCGCGGCCTTCTCGTCATTCTTGTTACCCATCATGCTATAATGGGCTAGCGTGCAAACCGTTTTGATGCACCCAGTCAACTTTTAGCGTCTAGCGCTGGCGGCCCGTCGGATCGCCCTCCGCCGCGGCGTCGCCGAGGGCAGGCTGAGAGGTGCGCGCGGGCCAAGGCTTGCCAGATCATCGCGCAGATCTGCCCGAGGTTCGCGCGCGGCGTCACGTTTGTCCCACTCGCCTCGTAACGGGCAGGCGTTGTTTCATGGATTCGCATGTTGTTTGAGCAATTTGCTTATTCGCCGTAAGTCCATATTGTATTCGTGGGTGCATTGGCTAGTGGCGACTGTCGTCTGGCGGGTAGCGCGCGTCCGTTGTGGCGCATTGCTGGTAAGAGCGAGTAGTTTCTCCATGTTGCTGCTACCTGTGCATCTGTGTTTCAGCGTTGGTATGAAGGAGCGAAAGTCAGGTTTGAATTGGTCCTGGCGTGAGATAATCGCGCGAGGTATCGGTTTCGTTCCTCGCGCTTCCTGGTCCTGCCGTTCAGTTGCAGTGCTTGGTCGATGCGTCCGCCTTCCGAGTCGCTTTTTTGTCGGCTACTTCAGGGGGGGCGCGTAGCTGCCTTGACATAGACACCGCCTAGATTCCTTTTCGCATTCGTATTCTTTTCCCTCCTGCTACTACTTGTCATATTCTCCTCTCCGTATCCACGTTGGCTCCAGATGCCTTGTTGCTCGGTGCAACGAGTGGATGCCTCGGTTCCAGTGCCAGTCGACAATTTCTTTCACGCGGGCGGCAGCGGTCTGGTCGTGCGCTGCCACTCCGAGCTCCTTCCATTCAGCGCGACCAGGTTGCGCCGTGGCCCGCGGATCCTGCGCGGCGCTTGCATGGCTCTTAGCGGTGTTCGTCGACGCGGGGGCAGGCTTCGAAGTGCTTCTGTCGCGCGTGCGCCGGCGCAAACATGCGCTTGCGGTGGCTCAAGCACGCGGACGAAAAAACGTCGCGCTCCATGCGAAGAATGGGGATGGGGCGCCGCTACCTCAGAAAACGTGAACCCACTGTCGCCCAATCAAAGGAAAGCCGAAGGCAAGCCGCTGACGGGGGTCCGCAGCAGGAGCATATCCAGGGGGCTGACGTCATTCAAGGCCCCATGGAGGCGACGACCAAGTCTCGCGGCGGCTTGCTCGAGGAAGTCAAGGGCTACGAGACCAACACCAGGCGCGCGCGAGTGCTGCGCGCTGGTAGCTTCCAGGCCAGTCTCGAGCAGATGCAGTCTGTTGTTCAGCAGCTGGGTGGCGGCTAGGAACTGGCAGCAGCTTTCGCGCTGCGCGCGGCGCGTTGGCTTGATCGGGCTCAGAAAGCGGTGGCCAATGCTCCTCCGCCCCCTGGTGCTCAGGGTGGCCATCCGTAGAGCATGGGCGAGGGCGCTATTGCGACGGCGGCGATGGGCGCTGACGATGCCGAGCTTGCGCACCTCGAGGACCCGGCCCAGAGACGCGGGCAAAGGGCGCTGGCAGCCGAAGACAAGTTCGCGAGGTGCGCGGGCGGATCCAGCGGGGTTTCCAGACATTTGCAGGCAGACGTCCCGCGAGCTGTGCTTCTGTTCTTGCACTCTGCCGTGTCTCGTTCGGGTGCGAGAGCGAGAAGACTTGTCGCAATGACTTCAGCTCGAGTAGATTTGGTTGCTGATTGGTCCACTTCGGTTTTTTCGGCGGCAGTGGGCGACGGCGGGTAATTCCGCGGGCTCGATAGCGAGTTCGGCTCCATTCGTTGGCTCGCCCGTCTTTGAGTTCGACGGTGAATTCAGCTCGGCGGAGCGCCGCCTCTCCGCGCCCGTGCTCAGGGCTCGTCGTTTAGCCGCTGCCAGGGGCGGGCCGTGGGCCTCCGACGCCGCGCCCCGAGACTGCTCGCGCCATTGCCGAGCTGATGATCAGAGCTGCCGCCGCCGAGCTCGGGGCCGGCTTTGCCGCGGGAGCGGGGCCAGGGTCGCTGAGGCCACGCCCGAGACTTCCCGCGGATTGCAGGCTCAGGGCCCGCGCTGCCGACGCCGCGCGCGGGGCCCGTCTCTCCGCCGATAGCGCCGAGGAGGACTTGGAGCGGTTCTGGCGCGGGCGCTTTTTCGGCGGCAGGAGCGGCGATTGGCAATTGGGACGAACCAGAAGCAGCAGCGTGGAACGGAGGCCCCCCGCTGCAGTGCCCCCGCGGAGAACCGCGGGCACTGCGTCCTTCTCTTCCCACCCCCCTCGCACCCCACCTCCTCCCTCGCTTTCTCTTGGCCCGCCGTCTTCTCATCGCGCTAGTGGGTCTCTGCTGTTCTAGCGGCGCCTGATCCTGCGACCCCCTGGGTCGCGACCGCCGCCGCATCCCCCGCCCAGGTTGTCGTCCTTCTCTGGGCAGTCTTGCCCGCCCTCTTCCCTCTCCATCTCTTCCTCATCTTCCTTTCCCCCCTCTTCCTTTTCCTCGTGCTCCTGCGCCCCCTGCCCCATCCTCCGCCTCGTCCTTCTTCGCCCCCCCCCCCCCCCCCCATGCCCTCCTGTTCCGCCGCGCCCTCGCCCTCAGGCAGCCTCCCGTGGCCTGCCTGCCGCGCGCGGGCTCGGAGCGACACGCCGTGCCCAGTTGCGGCCGCGGTCGCGGCTGCTTCCGCGGGCGGTTTTGAACGCGTCGCCCAGTTGCGGTTGCGTTTGCTGGTGCGCCCCCGGGCGGGTTGAATTGCGCCGTCTAGTCGCGGTTGCGTTTGCGCCCGCGGGCGGCTTGAAATGCGTCGCCCAGGGTTGCGTCTGCGGTGGCACACGCGGGCGGATTGAGATGAGTCGCCTAGTTCTGGCTGCTGGTCCGTTGTTGCGCGCGCGCTCGCGGGCGGTTTGAAATGCGTCGCCCAGCGGCGGTCGCGACAGCGGCTGCTCGCGCGGGCTGGGCGAAATGCGTCGCCTATTCGCGATTGCGGTTGCGGCTGCCCCCGCGGGCTGGGTGAAACGCGTCGCCCAGTTGCGTTTGCGGTCGCGGTTGCGCCCGCGGGCGGGTTGACCTTAGTTCCCTAGTTGCAGTTGCGGTTGTGCCCGAGGGGGGATTGACATGCGTCGCCTAGTTGCGGTTGCGGTTGCGCCCGCGGGCGGGTTGAAATGCGCCGACTAGTCGCGCTTGCGGATGCGCCCGAGGTGTTGGTTGATATGCGTTGCCCAGTTGATTTTGAGGTTGCGCCCGCGGGTTGGTTGAAGCGCATCGCCGAGCGGTTACGTATGCGCCCGCGAGCAGGCTGACGCGCGCCGTCTAGTTGCGGTTGCAGTTGCGCCCGCGGGCGCGTTGAAATGCGTCGCCCAGGTGAGGTTGCGGCGGCGCCGGCGAGCCGTTTAAAATGCGCCGCGTAGTTGCGGCCGCGGTTGCGCCCAGAGGTTGGTGCAAATGCGTCGCCTAGTTTTAGTTGCGGTTGCGCCTGCGGGCGGGTTGACATGCGGTGGCCGAGCTGTTGCGCTTGAGCCCGCGAGCGGTCTGGAATGCGTCGCCTGGTTTCGGTTGCGGTTGCGCCCGCAGGCGGGTTGAAATGCGCCGCCAATTTGCAGTTGCGGTTGCTCCCGCGGGCGGCATGAGATGTGTCGCCTAGCCGAGTTGCAGTGGCGTTTGCACCCGCGGGAGGTCTGAAATGCGTCGCCTATTTGCGTTTGCGGTTGCGCCCGCGGGCTCTTTGACATGCGTCGAATAGATGCGTTCGCGGTTGCGGCTGCGACGGCGGGCGGTTTGGAACGCGTCGCTTAGTCGCGGTTGTGGTTGCCCCGGCGGGCGGTTTGACATGCGTCGTCTCTTTGCGGTCGCGGTTGCGACTGTGCGCCCGCGGGGCGGTTGGAATGCGTTTGTTGGTTGCGTTTGGCGTTGCGCCCGAGTTGTTTGAGATGCGTCGTTAAGAGCGCTTTTCCAGGTCACTCAGGTCAGCCCATTCAGTCCGAAGGCGCGGCAGTTCTACTTGGCTCCGCCGGGAAAGACGGGAAAGAGGTTCAGCGTCAGCAGTCCTGAGCTGATGATCACGCGCGTCGCCCAGGGGCTGCTTACTTGCCCCGATTGTAAGGTGCAATTAAAGTGCAAGCTTGGGTGGAAACGTGAAATGTTTCCACGCGCGGCTGCGCGTTCGAGTTTCTCAACCGCCGGCCACTGCCAAAGTGGGCATTGCTTAGCAGCCCGATGCTTCTCTAGAGCGGTGAGCGCCAGCACTCGGTCTCAAGCGCGGGCGCTGGATCGGCGCGGGCGCCGCTGCGACGCCGAGCGCGATGTCCGACCCGGTCGCGGGAGTTGCCAGTCGAGTCCGCTCCGATGTTTTTGATGGGGGGCACCTGAGTTCGTGCCCCATGGGATGATTCCTGGGCGTTGTCTGTTCGCGCACATTCATTGGGGTGTACCTGGTGGCTTCGCGATGACCAGCACTAATTTGGGCGCTGAGGGTGGTTCGGGCTCCATCAAAACGGCGCGCCTCTAGCAGTTCGCGCGGGCACTCTGCGCATTGAATAGTTGTGGGCGCAATTGACCGATTGGAGGTGATTGGGGCAAACCGCAGACGGCCATCATTCAGCAAGCTCGGGCGCAGGCGGTTTCTGCCACGCCTCGAGCTCTCTCCTTGCCGACGCGCAGGCAGGCCGCGCCAGGCGCGATCTTGGATTGTTACATTGCCGCGTCCGAGCTTTCAGCCAGCTTGTTTGACGTCTGCGGCGTCCGCACTCGCTCGACGCGGCCGCAGTCGCGG